>BGPR01043520.1:0-12916 GCA_013235015.1 Araneus ventricosus | reverse complement strand
AAAAAACAAAATTACTCTAAAGAAAAATAGCTAAAGTCAAATTATATAGCATAATTAGAAATGATACCGGATAAAAATTCTTATTACTAATGCTTTTCGCAATATAAACTCAATTTTTTTACATTTCCAAAATCGCGAAAAGATATCCAATTTTTAAACAAGAAAAATAGAATTCAAAACAACAGAAAGGAAAATACATTAACCTGAAGTCATGATTCAAAATATAAGAGATAAATAACTTTGCAATAAATTATGCTCCAAAATTATAAGAAAAAGTTATTTTTTATGTTTCATTAGAAGATACGTGTTGACATCAACTTCTTACACGCGGCGCGGTTAAGTTAAGGAAAAAAACAAAGTAGAAAGTGACGTATACTTTCGATTTGAAATAAAAGAGGCTTGACTTATAGCATATATTTTGGACTGGAGTTTTCTTCAAAAATTGTAAAAAGATAAAACTCTCTTGGGCGTAATTCACATAGTATCACTTATTTTATTTTACTGCCGATAAATTACAGTCTTGAATTGAAATGAATATCTTATGGACGAGTTTTATGTTTTGTTATCTGGAAATATGGACGAGATATCTGTATTGTTTATTTACATTAATTGCAGTACCTACATAATTCCGGTGTATGAAAACAAACCAGAAAATTCGTCCAAGATCGACTTCCGATATGCTGCTTGGTCGAGAAGAATCTTCAAAATTCCAGAGCTCTCTGAGAAGTTGTTAAGGAAAATTTTATTTTTTATTGTTATGGCCTAAGAATAGTTAGAGAATACCGAATATAAGGTTTTCATTTCAGCAGTTTTGGTTATTCATGCATAATATTAACCTTGTGTTACGAAATATCTGCCATCATTGTTTTGTTATCAATCCGTTCAGCAATATAAAAATCGTTACAGTTAAATTTCGTCTATTCAGAAGGTTCCAGAGCCGGATCTACGGCTTCAAACACAAGAGTTGTTTTGGGATGGAACTCGCAATTTTGAACCACGTCCAGATGATGAGAACGACACCTTCTTTTCTTTCTAAACTCCCGCACCACATTAACGGGAGGACATTTGGCCACTACATATGATATAGAGAGCCCACATAGAAGGTGGATATTTAGTGGAATTGGTTTTAAAACTTAGAACCCTCCGGCCCCGAAGCCGAGACCTTTTACTACTAGACCACAGCGGCGCTGTAGTACAAGTGACGGGACGGACGGAGTTTTTTTCACGGAGTAGCGTGAGCCTAGTAGCTCCCCAATAGTGTAAAATATTTCGGGCAATATTGAACAATATTGTAAATACCGAGGAATACCGAATGCCGACAGAACAATTTGTATACAATGCTCAAGAAGGCTTGAAACTTTTTGAAGCATTGTTAGCGTAAAATTTTAGAGTAAAAATATTAGTTGCTTCTTAATAATTCATTTTATTTGAGATTTTATTTCGAAAAATTCAGTGGAACAATTTTCCATTCCCAGGTAGCACACAATATTGTCTAATATAATAAAATTCGAAAAAGTAATATTGTACAATATTTTTCCCAATATTGAAACAGTGTAAAACGTAAGACTTTTTCAATACTGTACAATGTTTTTTCCATAATAATGGATAATGTCATATAATACTGTATAATATTATACCATATTAATTAATATTGTACTATACTGAATAATATTATATAATATTGCATGATATAAAAATATAGTGAATATTTTTAAAAATATATTTTAGAAGCATGAAAAAAATATTAATCACTTAATTCCAACGTACTGAGCTTATACGGGTAACGCTTTGCGAGTTTTTGAGCACGCCTACTTACAGCGGGTTTTGAACCCAGGGCCTTCCGCATACCAACCAGAAACTTTACCGCTGGACCAGCTAGACTTGCATTAGAGAGCGTGAATGATGATAATAAAATTTAGTTACAGAGTTTAAATCTACGAATTTTATGCACATTAACAATTCATACGAATAGTCTTTTTAATTAAATTATCTTTTATCGTTACAATTTCGAGTTCAAAATGAAATTAGAAGTCAAAGAGGAAGCAATTTTAATTTGTTAATTTAATAAATTAAGGCAATAAGTTTTAAAAGTAATTATATTAATATGTTTGAAAGGTTTTCAAATAATTTTGAAATCTATTTATTCCTCTTTCAATGTATTACGAGACGCCTTTAATATTTACAATAACAGTACTGATTGAAAATAAAATACAAGATTCGCAACAATAAATCACGTGCATATTTTTAAGATGAGAATAACACTCAATTTTTTTTCACAGAACAATAGATAATCCATATGTGAGAGCTGTTTTATGGTTAACTTCATTAACTGAATCCGGCCCGCCTTTTATATACAGTAAGACAAAATGATTGTGTAAACGTTATTATTCAAATAAACATTTTGTAAAATATTTTTTCGGACATATTATTCAATGCTGATTAATATAGTGTTATGGTATCATTGTGCTGCCATCTATCGACTGTGAGAATAACTTCACCTTAAAATACTGAATAACACTGATGAATGTAGAAATTAAATATTGTATGTATTGTATTGTATAGTATGATATAATATTCAGCATCTTAAAGAATAATTGTTCCAGTGGAATTTTTTGAAATAAAACCTCCAATCGAGTGATATCCTGCGCTAAAATGAATTTTTTTTATAAAAAAAGTATTGTTTTTATTTTATTTGTGAAAATTTAGTATCTCGGAAATACTGATACATACAATACAATACTTTGTTACAGTATTCGGTGTTCCTCGGTGTTCATAATATTATATAACATAGTGCAAATATTATATGACATTTCTGTACTACTGGGGTTAAGAAGTCAAATATTTCGTAATATTGTACAACATTGTGTAAACAATATTACGAATTCTACGTTGAACAACGTTGAGCAATGTTGAAAAAAATATATTGTATGTTCTACTTTTAACAACGTTGATAAATATAGTGAAAACAATATTGTAAATTCTGCATTTAACAATATAACAAAACGTCTTATATTCATTGAAAAATGAGAGTTAAATAATATTTTTTTTAGTAGAAACGTATTGAATAGCTTTCTTAAAACTTAAATTATACACATGAACAAAAATATTAGGACATTTTGTGCACTTTCTAATTTTTATCACCCCTGGACTGTAAAAAGTACCTTTTCGTGAGAATGAAATATTATAATATTAATATTCCCAATAATTAAACTGTTTTATTAGTGGAGTGGATTGAACAATTTATCCAGGAGTAGCACAAGATGCTCTACAATACAAGGTGGCCATAAATTATTGGACCAATTTCAAAAATTAATAAAAAAATTTTTACGAATTTTAATGTAACAACTTTATTTCTTTAATGAGAAAGTAAATCAAAAAGGTTTTTTCCAGATAAATAACACGCAATTACGGCGCACTAAATCTGCACAATCTAACGCAAATGTCAAAATGGCTACCGTGCAATAAAAGGCAAGTCTCTGGTTCCACGAAAACGAATGAATCGTAACACACGCTTAATGAAGTTCGTACTTAGAGATAATTGGATTCTCAGATAATCTCAGAAGCTCCAGAAAATCTATTTAATTGTGCTCTCCTCCGTAAATATTTGTTTTTGAAAAGTATAAGGCAAAATCAGAAAGGTAATTTATAGATTTTCCTGCGTGTTGAAGAAGGAAACAACTTAAAAAAAATAAATGCTTTGAGAGCAAAACATTTTTTCTACAAGATGATTAATTTTGTAATAATCGAAAATCGTTTTAATCAATCGTGTTCAAATCGTATTTAATTTGAAAATTTAATGAATTGAAGAACTGTTGACCGAATCTTTCGCTGATTTAGAAATTGATGACTTTTTTGATTAAAATGATGACACCTAATTGGAGACCAAAGAGGAATAATTTCATGAAATCAGCTCAAGAAATCTACTTTAAAGTCGAAAAATTTAAAATAATAAAATTTTCAGTTTGGTAACGTATTTTAGAGGAGTGTGAAAATAAAGGAACATCAAAAAGTACAATTTTAATAAAGGCTATGCAAGCATAATGGGCAGAGGCGGCCCGAGGCCCGGGCAACTGCCCGTGGCGCCAAAGCTGGAACGTAAAGGGGAGAAAAAATGTTTTGATTGACATGAGAGCTCCGGCAAAAACGACAAAAATTTTCCTTTCATTTTGGCGCCCCCTCTTCAGTTTTTCGTAAAGGCTGTCGGCTCAAGCCTCTAGACCCTGGAGAGGTCTCAAAATCTGTTCCACGAACTTATGGCCATAAAATTTGGTGAATCGTGCACAGGCCCGACTGTACCCAAGGCCAACCCCATCCTACGGGATCAGGCTGACCATAGGCGCAGTCCGGTCTACTGTGCCCCCTCCTCACCCTGCTTTCAAAACGGGCCCTCCCTGACAGACCCTAGAATGACTTTCTCCCACACTCTCCCTTCCTCATTTCGTGGTTTTTACTTTGGTCTGAGACGGTTGTTCCCCCCAACCGACTACTGTATTTCAGTTTTGTGGCATAATGGGCCGAAAAAATATTAAACCGGATAAAAATGTAACTTTTCCCCTAGTCTACACCATTTCTCATCGTATTATTATTTTGATGAAACGTTTGGCAAACGTTTTGTGTTGAAAGAAAAACTGGTGAATGTCACTCTTTATTTTTATTTCTAATTTTTCTAGTTGATTGTTTTTAAGCATTATACCTATAAGTGTTGTGTATTTCACTAAAATGTCCGAAAAAAGAAACAATCAGGTACTTTTTATCGGAAAAGAAAGGCACGGATAGCAGCCACGAAAAGCAGGCGTCTATTTTGAAAAAAATCATCAAAATAGAAAATATTCAATCCAGAGAAGGTCTCTCAACAACAGTTGAAGGCAGATCTTTAACTTCAAAAAACTTTAAGAGCGACGATATAACTTATTATTCGAACCAAGAACAAAAAGTTCCTGTGAATTCAATACCACAGGTAGTTTTGTTATTATCATTCTGGTTTGTTATTTTAAAATTTTCAGAATTAAATATCTATTTGAAAAACATAAATTTTGAGTGTTGACAATACTTACATTGTCAATTGTACAAAAATTCTAAGTATTAAAATCCCATATATGAAATTTTAGTTATTTTTTAAAAATTATATTTATATATTACTGAGCAGAAATCTTAAAAGTGCGCAATGGGTTAAGTTATATCAAAAGTTGTGTTGTTTTTGTTGAAACATTTTTTTGCGCCTTCTGTATGATTATTCAAAAGAACTTAACTCATATGATTTTGGTAAGCTAAATAAGCACTATTTAACAAGTTAACTCGTTTACCAGGACCAAGTGCGAGAGCATGCAAAGTTACAATTACTTGAACCTTCTTAAGTGACTGTGTGTGTGTGAGGAATCTATCAATAAACAAGACGCCAAAACTAGTTTGCAAACCAAAAATACAGAGATAGCAATACTGAGAGTGATAAGGCTTGTTGGATTTTAACATCAGCATTACTCTTGAAATAATAATATTCAAACTGTTTTTTGAAAAATCAAATTTGTACGTATAAAGTTCCCATTACATTTCTTCCAATCATCAGAAAGTGCCAAACATTAGAAGAAAACTAGAAAAATTACAAATTATGTCGCAGAAATTTTAATTTTTTGCTTCTTTTTGTATTGTGATTTTAAAAAAAATTGCAACACGGCTATAAAAATGTAATAAATCAAAGTTTCACGTCGATAAGCTAAGATATATGGTCAGGGCCGGATTACCAAATAGGCAACTGCCTATGGGCCCTACATTAATTTTGGGGAGGCCCCCGATATTATTATTTTTTTTAAATTATTTTCAGGACTTCCATTTGACTTACAAGAAGTGTGTTCTAGAACTTACTGAACTTAAAATCTAGAGTCGTTTAAATTCAGAATATTAATTGGAATACTTTTAATGTTTTCGAATTTATTAGCAGATTAGTGGGTCACATGTCAACAGCCCTGGGATACTTTGTATTAGAATATTCAAAATTGTATTAAAAAGTTTTGTAATTTTTTAAACATTTTATTTAAAATTACGTTTAAATTTTGATTTTTTTATACTCGAGATTTAAAACTTTTTATTTTTGATGATTACTCGCAAAGAAATGTTTTATTTCACTTTGTCATATTGTTTGTTGCTCAAAAACTGCTTATTTAGATATGAAATTTAAATCAATAAAGTTACCTGGTTTTGGAAGTTGAGTTGGGGGGGGGGCCGGGGTTCAAAAACCTACATTACCTATACTGCCCTCCTAAGCGTAAAAGGCGTATCTCAATTTTTTTTTAATTTTCAGATTTTTCCTACTTAGTGATGTTTGTGAGCTGCCCGACATTGTTCCTAAGCTTAAAGGCCGTATCTTATTAAAAAATGGTAGAAAACCACTAAAGAATTATGCGTATGTTGAAAATTAACGTATTGGATTTTTCTGACTCTACCAGTAACTGTTGCTACTGGCGAGAGAAGTTTTTCGAAACTGATTAAAACATATCTGCGATCTAGCATGTCGCAGGAGTGACTAGTTGGTTTGGCAACCACATCAATTGACATGCAGAACACTGATATTGAGAATATTATGCAAGATTTTGCAGATAAAAAGGCAAAAGAAGTGATCATGTGAAGCAACTTTATAATACTGTGTAAAAAAATAATATATTTTTAAAATAAATTTGTTCAATACATTATTTTAGTTTCTGTAAGACTTCCTTATATACTTAAATATTTCTGAAATTAAAAAATTCTGACCAGAACATTATTAAGTAATATTTATGGGTAAAACATGCATATTTCTAAGTAAAAATTTGTTGGACATTTAAAATACAGAAAATATAGAATTTAAAAATTACGTTGGTTGGGGGGAGGGCTCCAAATTGTTGTCTAGCCCGGTTGGTAAAATTACCTCGGGCCGCCTCTGATAATGGGAGTACAATTCAGTCTCTTTATCCATTTTTCATTCAGTGAGGACTATGGAAAACGTAGAGGCTGAGAAATTTCGTTTATTCTATTAAATATGTGAGTTAAATGAAACTCTTAATTTACTTCAGAAATTGGAAAAAAAAATATTTTCAGATAAAATTCTCAGTAATGTTTGGAGCTTCCGAACCTTTTTTGACGCGAAGCTTCTTAACACAGGCTTCGGGATGGGAAGTCAGCATAGAATTTTCGACCGTCACGAACGGAAGTATGCCATACCAGTGGAGGCGCATCGATGCGTCCACATCACGATCCGTCATCCCCGCGCAGGCGCATCGATGAGGCAACGTATTACTTATTCTCTCGTAAACTGTGTGTTTAAAACTGATACGGAATGCGTACACGTGCTCTGTTAGAGAATAGACTGTATACTTTTGTTAAAGAGAAATTTTACATAATTACAACAAACATCGACGTTTCTGATGGTTTAGCGAATGTTGCACATGGAAAATTGGTAAATGCAGAATTCAATGAAGAGAACAACGTTTGCAGGGTATGGTTATAATTTCCTGATTCTCCAAGATTAGTTGCTCGATGGATTGGCACAATTACCATGAAATGCCGCTTAATTTGTCTCGTGATTTTGATGTTAATTTTGCTGATAAAAAATCAGAGCCACTTATAAAATCTCTTTTTGATGAATTTAATTTAACTATGAACAGTAATCCGGCAGTGTCGCCAAAAAAGTTACACACAACCATTGATGCAGTTTTTTCCAGATGTATTAATAACATAGAATTGTAGACATTTGTATCATATTTCAGTTATCACAGGCGAATTGTTTCCATGTAGCAGAAATTCCAAAGTACGACCCAATAAAGCCGTAGTAGAAAAGGCGCCCGCGATCTCTGCTGATTAACGCCTAAGGTTTAGGGACAGACAACTAAAGGTAAGAGCCCATCTAGCCATGAAACTGGGAGCGAAACCTGACTGCACCAGTCCTTTTAAGGACATTCTTGGGAAGGTCAGTCCGCTCAATACTACTCAGCTCGACCAAGACAGCCGCCAGAGCATCAGTCGTGACAATCAAATTAACACCAGTTGACAAATATATATATTTTTCTCTCCTAATATGTCTGAATTGGTTTCTTTCCCCTACTAGGAAAAGGAGATTCCTGTCTCAGCTTCTTCTCTTTTTCTTCTTTTTTTCTGCCTTTCTCTTCCCCTTTTGAGAATGTAGATGGCGCCAGGGGACTAGTGTTTAACGTATAACTTTTTCTCTATAGCGTGGGGGTAAATTTTATTATCTGGCATTTTTCATCATGGGGTAAGTTCTTTGATTCTATTTTATGAAAGCTTATTAATTAAGCATGGTGGCTAATATTTTGATTATCTTATTAGCGTTTTTGATGTTTGTGTGTTGTAATTTCCGTTTTAGTTTGATGTTTGAACTTGTGGATTAGCCTCCTTGGAATTTCTGTTTGGGGAGTTCGGGCTATGAGAAGTTTTGTTTAGCTTAAGGCTTGCTTCTTACAGAAAATTCCCCAAATATTCTTTTGAATCCATTTGGAATAGTTCTTAGCCCTTGAAAAAGTGAACTTGAATGGATTCCTTGTCTTGTTTTTTGCTTTTCGTTTCCTTCGAATTACTCTAGGATTGCTTTTATTACCTTCATTTTTTACTTTTGGCTATATTTGTACAATTTTTATCTGTCTATTGACAAATATAAAATAATGTTTTTTTTATAATCTTGTTTTATCCTTTTGATTGTTGTATGATAGAGACATATGAATGAAAGAGTGTATGTTTTTTGAATGGACGCATGTATGAGCTATCTAATGCAACTAACCATATCTTATCTTTCAGAAACCCCCTTCCAGTTTGTTATATGTTCATTTAGGTTTAAATCAATTTTCTCGTAAGGACCATTGATAAGTAATTTTTAGTATCGGAGATTTAGGATCCCTGAATCCAAGAGCTCCGTGTAAACCCTTTCATCCCTAGTGTGTGATGATTAGATTAGATTTTTTTGTTTTAGTATACAGATTAATAACAATGTAAATAGTTTTTTTTCAATCACCGCTTGTATGCCTTATATTTTTTATCTGTTTTAGTCATAAATTATAAATAAACTAGCTGTGTGGCCCGGCGTTGTACGGGCTATCTCTAATAATGCGTCATTTTCTGGTGGAGAGAAGAAGTGTGGTCACGTGAGGCCTGGGGATCCGTATTTTTTCGTATACCCGCCTCCGTTTTTCCAACAAATATTGTCACCTATTTTCACCAACAAACGTAAATATTCTTTCAATTCTAGTCTTTTTATTAATTTATTTTCATATGCCCGCCTCCGGTTTATTTTTTCTACAAATATTGTCACTAACTTCCCCCAAAAAAGTAAATATCCTTTGAATCCTATATTGTTTAATTAAAATTTTTAAATCAAGCTTTTTAATTAACTTATAGCTAATAACCCAGAGTTTCCCGGTATTCACATTTTTTCATATGCCCGCCTTTGTTTTTCCCCCGTACAAATATTGTAACTAAAATTCCCCAACAAACGAGAATCTGTTTTGAATCCTCTCTTGTTGGATTAAAACTTTCAATTCTAGCCTTTTTACTACTTTAAAACAGTATAGTTTGAATGAAAACGCGAGAATTCCTATTTTTTTATAAATTAAAACAGCTTAGTATAATATTTGTTTTGCAAAAGAAAAGAATAAAACGAAATGAAAAACAGAAACTATAAAAGATTTAATAGTACCCAAAACTGATAAATTAAAAACCAGCAACATATATTTTCGTTTTGCGCGTATTTGAATAATAATGGGAAAAAACCCGGATAAAAATGAAAAAATATTTTCCCCAGCAAACGCAAATGTTGCGAAATGAAACACCGTGCGACAAAAAAAGAAAGAAACAAAAATGCAGGAAAACGATTTTTTCCGATGTTTATAAATCAAAACTCCCAAACGCGGAAGCTGCCTAAAAACACCTTTTATTCAAACCAAATGCTAGAGCAACTGATGTGATATATAGTTAAAGGAGCTGCCGATAGATGGCGGCACAATATTTCATTCATTTACACGTTTTTAATTAATATCTTTTTAACTAATTGTAATTACGGAATTTAAATGGTCAAAACGGATTCCTTGGATTATTTCCCATCCTTTGGTACTTTCAGATCGTTTCAGCATTCAGTAGTTCGTGAGAAGATGGCCGGACATAGATAGATACATACATTTGTTTACCTTCGGATTTTAATAGGGATGATAATTAGTTTATATATATTTGTACTTATTATCAATTATTATAAATAAATAATTATATAATTTTTAAATGTTTTGTTTCATTTGGGGGGAGAGAAATGAAAGAAAGAGAAACAGAGAGAGAGAAAGAGAGTGCGATTCTACCATTATATATTTAGTTATATAGAAAAGCTTAAGAAGCTTTGCTTCTGTCGTGCTTCCACTCATTATTTTACATAAAAGTGCTATGTGGCTTTTGGGCGGGACTTCAAGTTGAGGAATTCATAACACACCTCTGCAACCAAAAAACTTCTTAGCTGTTTTCTAAGGATTGTAGCATGCTGAAAAGGGGAAAAATACTTTAAAAATCCCATCATGTCTAATTAGTTTTTTGGACAAAAGTAAGACTTCAAACATAATTTATAATGAAATTTGCCTTTGCCGGGAGTTGCTTAAATATTTCATTTTTGGGATCGATGATCAAAAAATGAAAACTTGTTGCCGCAGTATAGGTATGGTAGAGTCTTTAAAATGTTTTTAAAACGAGAGAGATTTCAGTCGATTTTTCCAAAAGAGAGGGACTTTCTTTGCTTTATTGACGGTCCTGACTAATAGGCACTTTCGGAATTGAATTCTTTTACGAATATGTAATGCCGTTTCTCTGCAATCCCAGATAGCAAAGAAAGCTTGTCTAAAAGGTTTTGGAAACCTTGTCATCGGCAAGGGTAAAGGGTTGTCACAAAGGTTTCCATGACAAGGGTAGAACCTTTCGGCAAGGTAGCGGAAAGGTTCGCTAGTCAACAAGAAACAAGGTTTTCTGTAAGGTTTTTAGTCAGATTTCGCCAAGCTTTTATTACAAGTTTGTTTCAGGTTTTCCTCAAGCTTGTTACAAGCCTTTCGAAAGGTTGTTAAAAGCCCTTTTTCGGCGGACAAAATAGACCCTTCCCCCTTCCGATTGGCGTCCCTGATTGGCTAAGGAGATGTCAACAAAACTTTCCGGCAAAATTCGAAAATTCTTGAAAGGGTCGGGACAATGGATTGTTTTGGAAAATTCAAGAATAGGCCGCCTTTACAGTATCCAGTGATTTCCCGAAAACTCTGGAATCTTTTTTTCAAAATATTTTACAATAAACGCATACTTTTTTCTTATTCAAGTAAACATGTAAAGTTCTAAAGAACTTACAGTAGTTATGACGTAGATTTTTTTTTGTGCTCACACACATGATTGATTATTTATATAAATAAAAATATTTTCTGTTGAAAAATCAGTCAGTGAAACATGAATAGATTCAAAATAACGACAAATCCTTAAAAGCAGTTTTTATTATATTTATTACAGCCTTGAAAAACGATACATTCTACATTTATTTAATCTCATTAAAAAAATCAAATACTAATCACTTTAGGAATACAGATGAAGTGAAGCGCTTTCATTTTTTTGTCTACCACTTTTCTGTAGTAAATCATTGATATCTAGACATTCCAACTTAATCTCACTTAATTTTTTCTGCAAAAAATAATAAAACGTGTTAAAACATTATGAAACAACTTTTACAATATCATCATCAAACATACAACACATTAAATGATATAAAAATTGTACCACATTTCTAAAATATTGTTTTTACACCTAGACTTCCTCAATTATTATCTAATAATGCGCATTCATGAAATTTTCGGTTACGTTCCCAAAGAACTTGAATGAAATTAAAGTGGGTTTTGTATATGTGATTCATACTATTTATTAACACTTTTAGTTTCAGTAAAAGGTTCCGTGAAGTATAAACGTCCCCAGTCTAAAATGATATATTTTACAACATCGAATAAAACTCTTCTGTATAAGTCTTATAAAAAATGGATTTTGTTCTGTTTGGGAACTTCTTTTCTCTTTGGGAAGTTTTTACTTTGGTTGAAAAAAATTTCACAATCTCAATTTCGTATTAAATAAATCTGTGATCCCAAATATGCTTAAGTATAGAAAGCAAAATGGTGAATAAAAGGAGTCAATGACAAGATGTTCCTACTAGAACCAACTCTGATGTAGGAAGATACAAATATGAATTAAGGGAGGTTTTAATTGTGAAAGAGTTAAAAATACAAAAATAATAACAAACAACGAGTAGGAGTAAGAATCCGGTGGATGAAGTCATCAGAGGCCATTCATCCATGCAGATTCAAAACCAGAATAGGTTTTCTGTGGAGGAAAAAGACTTTAAGGTCTGAAGTACGAATTTTCTCTAAGGCCTGAACCTATCCCGGAATATATCGGAAAGAAAAACATTTATCCACGAAGAAGACATTAAAAACAGTCTTTTAAACCAAGTATGAAAAGAAGGGCTTAAAATTCTCACCTCTTACTAAAGCTGTGGAGTGGAAGAAAGAAAGAATGCCGTACAAAAGTCAACTTTGTTTATAGGTGTGCGCACCTATCTCCATCTAGTGAGGGATACACTAAAGGAAGGCTACAAGTAGTGCTGCTGTCTGTGCATAACAGGACACTCAAGAAGTGTTTAAAAACATATGTGAATAGTAAAAACGAGAAACGTTATAAGAACCTTTCCCAAAAATATAAAAAAGCCTTTGACGAAAACACGAAGTAGTTCTCGAGCAAATACTGTAGGCTATTTGTAGTAAATGAGCTTTACTCTTGCAGCTGCTATATCTAGTAGTGAATAAATTGCTGTACATGACCACCATTCTTTGTTGTTGTTGGTTCTTTCTTAAAGATTTATCGTGGAGAGATCTTTATGGAAAGAAAA
>BGPR01043519.1:0-12917 GCA_013235015.1 Araneus ventricosus | reverse complement strand
CACTGCGATTATCGAAAAGAAAGTAACCCTGTTTGAACATAACTTTTGGTAATGGTCATTTTATTCTCAACTCTGGTGATAGGCTAAAACTTCCCTGGCCCATTACGTGTGTTTTGAATGAAAGTGATCCATTACATCAGAGACAGAAGAAAGAATACGTTAAAGACATTTATTGGGACGACACACTAGAACATATTTACAGTTACAACATTTCCACCTTGCAGGTGGATACTCACGTCTACACCTACATCATCACCATCTGCAGCTTCAAGACAGCTTCAGCAGCTTCTACTACTGCTACTGCTGCATTTTCGTAAAGACAAGCATATGTACTTTGATAACATTCAGTATATCTACATATCAGCTGCGATTATCGTATAGACAAAGTCATGATTCCGTTAAATAGCTGTAATTTGGAGGCAGTCCACTAGCTCAAGCAATGATTCCAAAACTTTGAGGAAAAAGAATGCTTTTAGGGATTTTGTACTTGTTGCTTCAAATCCCATAACTCCCTATCATTCAAGTCAAAGAATGCTTCGAATCTTATGGTAAAAGGTGCACACGAGACAGTACAATTTATAACTGAATGTAAAGTTATTTCACTCAAATGAAATTTCCTAATATTATTTAATTTCAACACAATAACTCGAAAATGGAGCGGTCTAAACGAATAAAATTTGGTGGTTTTCACAGCAAAATTATGTTTGAAATTTTGCACGTTATCCATCATAAGGAAATCTGCGTGTCTGCCCGTTTGTGTGCATGCGAACACAATAACTCAAAAAGGCAATTATCTGGACAAATGAAATTTAGCAAATGATTTTATCGAGGCCGCGGTGGCCTAGTGGTAGGTCTCTGAGGGTTACAGGTTCGAAACTCGATTGCACTGGAGATCCATCATGTATGGGGCCTGTTGCACGTTAAATCATACGTACTGACCAAACGTCCTCCCGCTGGTGTGGTGCGGAAGTTTGGAGAGGGTGGGTGCCACTAGAGGTGTCGTTCTCGTCATCTGATCCTGTTCAAAATTACGAGGTCCACTTAAAAACCTCACATGTTACTTCAAGAAGGGGACGTTAATATATAACTAAAATAATGGTTTTATCAAGTAAGAATCTGTATTATAATTTTAATCCACTTACTGGTTGACTATGCAATGCGTTGATTATGTCTGTTCGTTGTATATTACTTACGATTACTCAAGAAACGTAACAAAGCTAAACTAGCAATTCACAACGAACAGCAAGAACCTCTCCGCGTACAAAAAAAAAGTCTGCTTTATGTGTAAATGACAATTATATATGTCTCGTCGGTTGCCAAAATTCTCCAAATGTTTTAATGATGCCAAAACTTGCCATTAACTCGCCAAATAATAAAACCATTAAAACCAGCCACCATCTTCAAACAGATTAAAAAATAAATTTCTTTCACGTACATCGTTTTCAATGACCTAAGAAACGTTCGTACGAAAGTAATTCAGTGTATTCGGTCGTGACTGCGTAACAAGCGAATTTAGAAACAGACGAAATACTCAACAACTTAGTTAAAATAGGACCTCGCTTCTCTCCGTCGATTAGTGAAATTTTATATGCAATTTCGACATCAGAATTGCAGATATGTGTCAAATTTTGAACCTAATTAATGAACATGGAAAGGTTCTAAATGTCTTCTCGATTTCCTGACCAGACCAAACCTACACGCCATATTATAGAACACTCTCTCTCTCCCCAGTTTTTTACTTGTTTGCCTTTGCAATTTCGCTCCCAGTTTTTACTGTGCTATTTTAAGGGTTATCACATACACTTAAAGTCGGTATATTGAGGAGGGCAGGAATTATGAAAATTATCTAAGTTTTCATATAAAATCTGATACTCCCTCTGTCCCATGATAATAGTAACTGTTTATGAATTTAATTTGTCCCATAATAATGACAGCAAAGAATATAAATATAGAATGCAACATTGTCAACAACCTAGATTAAAATTAAGCAATAGAGGTAAAATATACTCTAATTTTTTTTTAGCAGGTGTTTAGATAGTTTGTGGTTATTCAATAATTCCATTGCTAATTTTAAAATTTGTAGGTGGTGGGATCCCTTGGCTTCCAAGAAGCTTTGCTTTCCCCTACATGCGTGAAAGAGCTTAATGAAAGATTTACTGAAACTCGATCTTTGCTTGAAAACTCTTACTTTTACAATGGGTTGATATTCTTCAAAATCAAAACAATTGATTTCATTAGGCGGATGAAAATTGAAAATAGTTATAATTCGGCAATAATTAGGTTAACCTAAAGAATCGAAAGATGTGTCAAAGACAAATGACCTTGAATCATCACGAGCATTGGTTTTGATTGAGGCTTTCGTAATTTTATTTCTAAACATAACTTACGGCTTCTCACTAATAAACCCCGTTAAAATATTTATTCACTTGATACTATTATTATGGGACAGAGGTACAATTTATCACATCTTGTTACGTATTTCCCCATATCAAACATTTCTTTTTGACACTACATTTCATATTTTTTTATTTGAAAAGTAGATTATCACTTAGTTCTCTCTCTCTTGCAATGGTCGGAAATTTAATGGTGACAATATATATTTACAACCGTAACATTTAGACTAGCTTCAAACTGATTTATATTCCTGCGATGCACAATAAAGCGTCGTTGTGTATAACTTTAGCTTCCAATTGATATGGAAGTCAAAGATACCTACAGTAATTCCAGTTCTATTTCAATCGTTCGGAAAGGAAAGGCATTTATCACTTTAACAGGGATAAAACAGTTCGGTAGTGAAAGAGGAGCCACAAGGGAATACCTTCTTCTTCAGGATCAAATCCTTAATCTGGGGGGCCCGTCAGGTAGAGAATATCCCAGCCACCAGAGAGCAGCAGATGCTGTAACGTGTTCCAGATATTATAAAGCTGAGCATTCACTCATGCAATTTGGAGCACACCGCTCAAAACCAAATCTCATCAATGTTAAAACCAATGAGAGTCAGCATGCAGTCCAAAGTTTGGTTTTCATCTCCGTTCGTTATCCATTTGGAGCGTGAGGGTCACAGCAAAACTAATGCAACCGTGGGGAGGAAGCAGGCTCTCTCTCACAAGGAAAACCACAAAATGCAGACCCGTGGGGGTGGCGGAGGAAGCTCTCAGTACGAAAGCGGCAGGAGTGTTTTGAAAGTGGGAGAAGGGAGTAGGCGCAGTATCAGAGAATCGAAGGTGACAGATAGTGTGGTTTCATGGAGCCTCCATGAATGACCCACCTAGTGGATGAGCTAAAGTGGAATATGGTGTGGAGGCGCTACCATGCAAGATTCAGGCTTTTATCATATCGGTGTACCAGGTTTCCGATCCCCTCTTCGAAGAACGTTCCCGCCAGTAATGTGAGATGGGCCTTAACACTGCTTTGAACCTCCTGGAAGTTTAGGCCTCTTAGCCAGTTCTTCAATTCAGGGAAGAGATGAAAATCACTCGTCGCTAAGTCGGGGCTGTACGCCGAAAGCTTTTAAGCTTCTCCAGAAACTGCTGTGTTACAACAGCATTGTGAGGGCGGGCGTTGTCATGAATGAGGATATCTCTAAAAGTCAAAATGACTCTTCGCAGTCATCGTAAAGTCTGAGAAGAAACAGCTGCATTGATCGTTTTCCACAAACCAACCTTCTACTTCAACCACAAAAACGAATAACACTAAGCAACTCACAAGAGAGAATCAATTCTACCTGTCATGTTTACGTGGCTACAGATCAATTCAAACTGGCCAGCTAGTATCGGCAGTAGTTGAGGTTAGGATTAGAGACATGCGAAGTCGCCCACTACTCATTTTCACCTACTACTACTTGCCTGCCTGTTTAGTGGTTCGATCGGAAATAGAAAAAAAACGACGCACGTAACTACATATTAATAGTATGAAGATACTTTGATATAACTTAAGAATTCGGAAACTGATTCACTAAAAAAGGTGCATTATTAAATAAGAAATGAAAAGTTAACATTAAAATGTTTAGAACAGCTCCCTGAATAACTAATCTGAAAACAAATATTTTTCTTAGAATAGAGAACTTTTGACAAAATGCATTTTGTTCCTTTCCCATAATTTATTACGAAATATTCATTAATTTATCGAAATTCATCAATATAATAAGTATTTGTATAAGTATTTTCCAGTTTACCAGCTCATTTACTATTCACATTAAAATATTTTTCTGAGTCCCTCAATCGTCAAACTTTCTACCTTCAAGATCTTATCCGAGGAGAGTACAACAATTACTCATGTAACACAGCATTTCCCATCGTATCCAAATACAACCTAATCAATATTCACAAATGCTGTGGATCTGGTGAGAACGAGAAATTACGTAGCAGAAACGCTGTGGTAATTTGAGAAAACTCCATAAATTTCCCTCGAATGCTTTCTTAGTTTTCGGTAACCGCCTCCCAAAGGGAAATTCTATTCGGATCCCCGCCTATTGCGTGGGAACTTCATTACCTACCCACGGTCCCCAAACGGGCCTTTGAACAGGTATGGACGAATTGAGATTTATGCATAAACAGAAAGCAGTTCAGAAGAACGCCTACTCTATAGGCACGAAAGGGAGGAAGTGGAATTTAAAGTGGAAGAAAAAAGGCGTGGAGGGAACGGAATGAGATTCCCCCCTTGCAAGTTGTCCCTTGGCATTAATTTGGTATATTATGGATGATTTGCGTTTTAGATGTGGAGAGTTTTCGTACTTATCATAAGGTGGGATATCTCCGAAATCTATTAAATACATCGTGAATATATACGTTGCAGTTTCTTCGTTCATAAATTAGGTTTAGGTTTCTTTTTCTGTCTGTTGGAATTGCTATGCAGCAAGGTTTTTAACTTGTCTCAACCATAATAAGAATTAATGCTCTACATTATTCAGACTGTTGAAATGATTTTTGGGAAATTAATTCGCATATGACTTGTTTGATTCTCCAGAAATAGCCATGGCTTTGTGTAAAGAGACAGAATTTAAATGTCGGGAAAATTTCACCAGCATGATTCATAGCGTTTTCTCAAACCTTTTTATGTTCAATGTTGATACGCGGATCGAGAAATAGAACTTTTGACACTAACAACTCTAAGTAAGTTATTAATAGCAGTTATATTGAAAGAAAAACATTGTGTGGACAATTTAAACCCTAGATAATTAAGCTTAAATCAGTGTTACTCTGAAACTAATCGTTCGACTCAGAGACTGCGAAATCCAACATACGCTTGGCGCAGTTTAGCCAAAAATGGCTCTTGCGCCATTAAACCTCAACCAACCAACCAACCAGAGACTACGAATTAATCACAAGTATATATTTATATTTCCTTTATTTTATTTCAAAAAAATTAGTGTAACTTAAGAAAAGTATTATAATATTTCATTAAAAAAATAGAAAAGTGGTGAAAATTAGCGCTTGCACTCTCGGCAGATTCTTAAAGTGTGCTTTACACAAATAGCTTTGTTGCAGTGGTTGCACACGTATTTTATCAGTTCTGCGTTTCTTAGATGGACAGAAAGTACAAATTCTGCGTTTGTTTACCGCGCTTTTAGTCGCGTCTTCTGCAACTAACATGAAGTTCTACACTTTATACAAACTTCTACATGTTATATGCAAGTATTCGTCTGTTAGACGACGATTGCTGCAAATCTCTGAAAATAACTAGTGTGCAGCTGTGTTTATTACATTCGGGTAACTCATTTTACTAGTTATGATGGTACTGTGCGTGTAACGGGTGCATCTCGAATTCGAAAAACTGGCAGAGGTCGGCAGTCTATTAGACGAACCAAGTGCAGAAAATACTCTACTTTGTTGGAAAAACTTACTTTCAAATAAACTATCAAGAATAAAAATAGCTAAACTGATATCTTTCCTCACTGATAATGAGGACCTCATAAAACAGAAAACGGACGCAACCAGTTCATCCGACTCCGACCCAGATTTCTCTCCTTCACCAAGACCTCAGACTGATGGATCCCGACCCTTTAGAGGTTCAATACCAAGGACCCTAATCAGTCCTTCTACTAGATTTTAAAAGCAGTGTACTTTTGGGACCTGTCTTAAAACTGTTTTTGCTTCACGAGTTTTTCTACTCACATGTAAATAGCTCATTTTTCATTGCTTTTATAGTTCTCACATGTATTTCGTCCATGTTAAAACACTGTCTGTAATACTTTTCTGTTCAATAAAGTTTCTCCGCAAACCCATCCAAACTGCAAATCGGAGATTTTTTATCTCTGGAGTCAGGGGTGTGTCGTAGTGTAAAGGAAAGTCTATTAGACGAATGTTTAGTTATCTAGGGTTAAAAATATCAAGTTATTTAAAGTTTTCTTTTGAAATAATATAAAACTAAATTCTCCATATATAATATGTTATCAAGATAGGAGATATAAATATAGTCAATATTACAATTATGCCAATATAACATTCTAATACACATTATTTTTCTCTTACTTTTTTAGATCATAATTTGTTCGAATTCAACTCAATTTCTAATTATCAATTTGGCAATTTATTTCTACTGTCTTAAACGGTTTGATTTTTATCTCACAGGTGGCTCAAACTCGTCATATCACCCAAATATAACCCTTGCAGTAAAATACTTTAGGATTTTCAATAATTTCCGAAAAATGGTTTTCAAAATAAAACTGAAGCTATAAGAAGAAAGTTTTGAGTTATGCCAAGAATATTGTTACTTAAATGAGCATTTAACATTTTCGTCTTAAAACTAATGTAGCTCACAAACGTTAATTTTCCGCCTTTAATTTTCAGTGCCCTTCCCGCCGAAAGAAACACGAATAATAAAAGAAAAATAAAGAGTTTTTTTGGTATATTTCAACAGAAAATACACGTTATTAAAGAAAACATTAAAGAACATGCATGGGGGCTTAGCAATCTATAACTCATCAAAGAAGGCAAAATCCACCGCTTAACTTTAATGAGCTATGAAGTTACAGATCAATATTTCTCGCGTCCTGGATACGTAAAGCTATTTCTAGCAAAGAAGAAAAACATTTTCCAAATCGATGTTTGAAGTTTGTATATAATATTTAAAGGAATCATTTTATATCATAGAAAATTAACAATTTCGAGTCTTTAAATAATTGAATTAATTAAAGACTTAAAAATATTCTTATAGTTATAAAAAATACCTAAAAATATTCAAATAGCTGTAAATTTGTGATATAGATTTTCGAAACGAATTATAATATCTTGGCATAACTAATAAAAGAATAATTTTTACTTGTATGTAAGCGAACGTGGTACTAATTAAAAAGAAAGTAATATTTATTCTAAATTATGTTGCATTTAATTATTTCTTTTTCAAAATGATTTTCAAATAAAAGTTATATATCATATTCTTAAATTTTTTTATTAATATCAACTTTAATGCCATGCTTAATGCTATCTTTGTTATTTTCTTATCAAACTACAATACGCAGGAAGCTATACGCAACCCATTCCTCAATGTTTGACTTCATAACTTGTTTACGCGATTCTATGGGATACTAAAAATTGTAGACCTTGTAATGTATTTCAGCATAGCATGAACAATCGTGGAGCCTTCTTTATCAAAAATAATATATACATTGAACTTCTTCCACAGCACAAACATGTAAAAAAACACATACACTTACATCACAAACGTTACATCACTGACTGACTGACTGACGTCGAATTCTATATTCAATAATAATTATTCTTCTCCGTTGCTAGGCAACGTTAGCAAAAGACAAATATATCGTTGCCTCTATTTTTATAACCTTTAGAAAATAATTAATGCCAAGCGTTTTTTTAAAATTAATTTCTTTTACCGACAAACGGTATTTTTGCATTAATTTTTTTATGACCAAACGATTTTTTATCTAATTAATTTCTTTTCTTTAAATATTTTAATAACTCTACAAATATATATTTTTTTATTTGTTACGAATATTACAACCTACATCAAACTTTGTACCAAGTAACCAAATCCGGCAACGAGAAACTATGTATCTGGTTATCACTAAGTGTTCTTATATGAATAGAACAATTGAAAAAGCGTAACGAGCTGTGTAGACCAAATTTGGCATGCGATCTTGCTAACAAAATTGTAAAGCTATGTGTATAAAATTTTGGATCAAATCGGAGAAAGGAGGACTATTTGCTTGTCTATGGATGTGCAAATGAACATAAATAAAACCAGCGGGAGTGGTCTCCCCTAAACTTTCACGTACTTCCCCAAAAAGGTGCTGTTTCCCCTCCCCCAGTGTGGATAAAAAAAATTCGAACCTACTGTAACCCAGAATCCAATGACTATCAGAAGGGTTTTGAATATAGATTATAGTGATTGTAAAATATTGAGGTAAATAATGTCAAATTCAAAGAGATGCGTACCGAATGCATCTAGCACCACTTCCACTCTTGCCGGCTCAAGGACAAAGTGACGTAATCCTTCCGCATGTTCAGAGATTACTACCAATACGCATGCGCATTTGAAAATCGGATAAAGAAAAATTAATTTTGCAATTTGAAAGCCTTTTTTAAATCGATTGAAACGAAATTTGGGCACCGATCTATAATTAATGTTAGCAACCGTCATACCAATTTTTATTTATCTATGCCAAAGGGTTTAGGAGGTATAATTTTTACAAGTATGCGATTATACAGTCCAATAGACAGTTAACCCTTCGACGGATTTGGTCCAAAATTTCATATGGACCTATATTCATGATGATAAAACTGTGTACAAATTTTATCAATCTAGCTATTCCAGTTTTTGAGATATAGTGTTCACATGAACTCGGACAGACAGACTTCCCGTAGACGGAATTTGTCCAACATTTGATAGAAACCTAAAAATGAGGTGTAAAGATCACATACCAAATTTCATCCCCGTATCTCTACTAGTTTTCGAATTATCGTATTCAAAGACACACAGACGGACATAATTCCAAAATTGTGTTTTTCGGCCTCAGGGAGGTCTAAAACATGGAGATTAGTCAAAATCTCGAGTTCGAATCTTTTGACGATTACAATACTTTCTCTTTGTATACTTCGTATAAGAGAAAGTAAAAAGAAAGAAAAAGGAACGCGGTAGGTGCTGAAACTTGAAATAATGTGAATCTTTTTACGCCAAATAGCTAGATGAAGGAAGTTTTTGCACCAAAATTGTATATCTGTATCAAATTTTGAACAGAATTCTTCAACAGGAAAATATACTTTTCTTGCATTCGATTTTCATTAATATGATATGAAAGTTAAGAAAACATAGACATGTTTTCAACATGATTTTAGCTTGCTCATTTATGTGGAGTTTAGTTTAGTTTAGTTATATTAGCCTCCCGGTTTGAAGCGACACTAGTTTTGCTTTGGCACGGGACTCGTAATTTTTAAACACGGTCAGATGACGAAGGCGACACGTGAGCTGGAACCCCCTCTCTCCAAACTTTTTCACCACACCTTCAGGTGGAAGATGGACCCACTACGTATTATTTAAGTTGCAAACAATCAATGATTAAAAAAAAATTTTTTATAGAATTATTATTTAATAAAGAAAGCAGAAGTAAAACTGGACAAGAAAAAATTTTTTAATACAAAAATTGAAAAGAATAAAAGAATTTAATTGAAAAAAGAAATGAAATTAGAAAAATTACGACAATGTTTAAGATGCGCGCCATTGCAGCAGCATAACAAAAAACAGAGAACAATGGCCAATACCAATAAAGCCTAAATTAAAAAAAAGAAAGTAATACAAGCAATCCTATAGTATTTGAAGTAAACGAAATTCATACAGCAAAAACAGGGAATCCATTCTAGTTCACTTTTTCAAGGGCTAGAAACTATTCGAAATGGATTCAAAAGAATATTTAAGGAGTTTTCTGTAGAAGCAGGCCTATTTTTTCGCCAAGACAAAGCTTCTCATAGCCCGAACTCCCCCAAAAACACCAACCAGGAGCAAAACCATAAGAACAAACGTCAAAAGAAAAAGGAAAAAGCATTAAATACGCTAATAAGAGCAACAAAATATTAGCCATCAAGCTTAATTAATAAGCTTTCATAAGGTAAAAAACTTACCCCTTTAGAATCCAACCAGATAAAACTTGCCCGCGCTTTCGAGAAAAGCAAAACATTAAACACTACCACTCCGTGGAGCCATCCATATTCCCAAAAGAGGAATAGAAAGGCAGAAAAAATAAAAGAAGGAAAGTAGAGGCCAAGACAGCAATCTCTTTGCCAGCATGGGAAGGAGACAAATTCAGAAGTATTAAGAGAGAAAAAAAGCCCTTATTTTCCATTTTTTTTAAACTGTAATTTCCAGACTGTTTCTAAGGACGAAATCTTTGATGTTGTAAATGTTACAAGGGAAATGGTTATCATAGAGAGTTTTTAAAAAAATATTGGAAGCAAATAAGAAATCATTCCTATTGTTGCAAATTGCTTTAATTCTGTTGGCTTGACTGAAAATCACGTTTCTAAACACTCTAGAATCTAAATTAGAATGAAAGTCACAAAGAGTTTTACACTTAAAGTTAAATTCAGCTCTTTTGTCATAAAGGCCAATCATAGCAACATGCTTGTTAATCTCAATTTTAAGATCTAAAAAGTACCTTTATCTGGATGAGTGTTCGTTTTATTAAGTTTAAGTTCTTTTGGATAACAGTTAATAATTAGATCTAAATCATCCGCATTTAAAAGAAGCAAATCATCTATGTATCTGTAGCCGTAAATTAGATTATTTCTAATAATTTTATCCTCAAAAAAGTGCAAGAAGATTTTGGCTAGAGATTGGAGAAAGAAACACCCATCGGAATACCTGAAATCTGTTTAAAATAGTTTATGCCATTAAAAAGATAGTTTTCTTTAATGCTGAAATTACAAATCTCGAACCAGTCAGTTTTTTTAATTATTGTGTCGTTTAGAAATTTATTATACATGAAAAGGCAAACTTCCAAAAGTTTATCATGCGGTAGATTGGTGTATAGATTTTCAAAGTCAAATGAGTTTAAATTGCAACTCTTGTTAGTATTCAGTAGTTCCAAAACTTCAGCATTATTGCAGATAATGAAGTTATCTTCTTTTTTAATTTCAAGAAGAATAATATTTAATAATTTGAAAAATGTTTACCAATAAAAGAGTTGTAACTTCCTGTACCACATGTAACAAATCTAAAGCTAGTAGGATTTTTTTGAAATTTAACATTTGGAAAAAGATACTGATACTTAAGAGAACAGGTTTTAATTTTGAGTTTTTTAGCAAAAGCCAACATTCTTTTATCTAATTCTTTTTTAGCGCAGTCTACAAGGCTATAAGTTGCATTGGAGTTATATTCATTGATCAAAAGCTCCTTAAAATATAATTTGCATAAAATACAAAAATTATTTGCTGCTTTATCTACAGTTGTAATAACAAATGAATCTTTAAGATTTTTTATATCTTGTAAAATTATTTTATTTACAAAAATACCTCTATTTTTACTGTAATTTTTGTCAACATAAAATCTGCTCCTAATTTCCTCTAAAATCTTGTGTTTCCATTCTCTGAACCCTTAAATTGGCCAATGGTATTTTCTAGCAAGCTTAGAAATAAACAAATCCAAATCTTTGCATATAGAAAGCAAAGTCTTATTGTACTTCAATTTCTCCCTCAGTCTAAATTTAGTGCCCCTTCCCATCAAATCCTGCAGCAAGATGGAGTCAACAATTCCCAGGTCAGCTGTAATAATGTGCCCTTTATCTTTATCAATATATTTTGCATATTTATCATCATTGCAGTAGCAATGCGAATCTTCTATTAGATCAAGGTTTTTACTATAGAAATTGTAGTTGCAGATACGTTTTTTTTAAGTTTTGGAGTACCTAAAGGCTATTGAGATTTCTGTATTGTCTTTAAGTGGAAACATATCTTTACTTTTATGAAAAATTTTAGGGATTTTTAAATTCTCAAATTCAATGTCTAAGAAATTAATAACACAATAGTCCTTATTTAAAGATTTATTATTACTTAGAAAGAGAGAATTGTTATTATCAGTCTTGATTTTAAATTTAAGAAGATCCAGTATTAAATGCTTAGTAAAAGAATTATTAAAAGCAAGATTCTTGAAAGAATTGGTTAAAAATCTCTTAATTCTATTATTTTTTAAACTAAAAATATACTTTCTTATTTTAACAAAATTTTCCCAGTTGTATTCCATATTACAGTAATTCAATCAATTTGTTCTCTGTCAGCAAAAGGGCAAGTTTTACATCTAACATTCCTGCATATTCGAAATTTTTTAATTTTATAATCATCCAACCTCCTTGCAAGTAACTTTTTATCCGTGAACGACCCCTGCACAGCGAAATTCACAGTGCCCCTTGTTAAAGCGCGCGAAGGGCCATGCGCCATTAATGAATCAATTTTAGACATTATTTAGCATAAAGATATTCCATCACCAACAACAATCACCACAAAAAAATTACCACGAAAAAATGTTTTAAACTTATGAGACAGCTCCCAAGCAACTATTTTTTGGAAACATAAGGGCAGAAAACTAAACAGAAAATAAGAAAAGAAAAGAAAAAAAGTTAAAACAATCTAAAAAAACTGAAGAGAACGTTAACGTGAGAAAAGCATTTAACAGAAAGGCGCAAATGCTGCGCAAACCAGGAAAATACAAAATACAGTTGCAAACAATCAATGATTTAAAAATTTTTTTTATAGAATTATTATTTAATAAAGAAAGCAGAATTAAAACTGGACAAGAAAAAAATTTTTCATACAAAAATTGAAAAGAATAAAAGAATTTAATTGAAAAAAGAAATGAAATTAGAAAAATTACGACAATGTTTAAGATGCGCGCCATTGCAGCAGCATAACAAAAAACAGAGAACAATAGACAGATATACCAATAAAGCCTAAATTAAAAAAAGAAAGTAATAC
>BGPR01043518.1:0-12917 GCA_013235015.1 Araneus ventricosus | reverse complement strand
GCTCCTAATAAGGGCTATTTTGCGAGGGCCACAGTGCCTGATTAATTGTCGCGGCGGCCTGGTCATTCAGGTTATCCGCGTGCCTAGGCTGGTCGGAGTAATTCATTTTTTAATGGTTATCTCTTTATTATAGCATTAGCTATTAAGTACTTTACTTCTTAAAAGTAATAAATTTTATTTTATCAAATTCGATAGACAACTTCCTGTCACAGATTCCTTTTAAAGTTGTCAAAAATATGCGAAATTACTTCATTATGCAATTTTTAGTTCCTAATCAACACCATAATCTTCACACTTTATTTTGTCGATGAAATGCAACAGGTAATTGTATATGCATAGCAAAATGTTATTTAGGTCTAAAAAATATCAAATTTATTTATTTTCTTTGTTTCGGGTAACATTTGCAAAACTAAGCTTAAAAACTAACAAGAGAGGTTCCAGGGAAGGGCATTGGAGGCTTAAGCTCATCCTCTTCTGGTCTTAAATCATAGACTGTCGAGAATGTTATGTATTGATTTTTAGAAACTTTTCTTACCTAATCTTTATAAGGATTGAATATATAAAAAGACAAAAAATAATAGAAGCAATTTAATTGGTGTGCGCAAGTGCAGCATCATAAAGGAAAACATTGCAAAGTACAAAGATATAAATACTAATAAAGGGAATTTTTAATTGTGAAAGAGTTAAAAATACGAAAATAATAACAGACAATGATAAGAAATAAGAATCCGGTGGGTAACTTCATCAGAGGCCATTCATCCATGCAGATTCAAAACTAGAATAGGTTTCCTGTAGGAGAAAGACTTTAAGGTCTGAATTAATTATATTAACTTCAACTAAGGCCTGAACCTATTTCGGGATATATTGGAAAGATAAACATTTATAAACAAAGAAGAAATTAAAAACAGTTTTTTAAACAAAGTATGAAGCGGCGTCCTTTCTTTTGTTTCACTCCACGGCTTTTATAAGAGGAAAGATTTTTAGCCCTTCTTTTTATACTTTGTTTAAAATACTGTTTTTAATTTCTTCTTTGTGGATAAATGTTTATCTTTCCAAGATATTCCGGAATAGCTTCAGGCCTTAGAGGAAATTAATATTAAATTCAGACCTTAAAGTCTTTTTCCTTTACAGAAAACCTACTCTAGTTTTGAATCTATATGGATGAATGGCCTCTGATGAAGTCATCCACCGTATTCTTACTTCTTATCGTTGCCTGTTATTATTTTTGTATTTTTAACTCTTTTGCAATTAAAAATTCCTTTATTAGTATTTATATCTTTTTAATCTTTATCGCTTTTTTCCTATCTTACCAGAAAAGTAAATTATACTAACAGGACAGGCCCGGTTACAGAAGGGGTAACCCCCTCCCTTTTCAGAGTGGCAGGCTTATTGACGTGCTTTGTTATTATTATTTTCCCTTTTCGTTGTTCTTTCATCTGGGTGGTTGTGGGTGACTGTCGTTAATTCAAGAGAAAGAGGTTTGTCTCAGGTCTTTCGAGGGAACAAAATGATTGCCCCAGTATGCAAGTACCTCATACTGATGCAGTACTGATACATAACCAGAAAATCTGGATCACCCTGCTTGCCGTAGCAGCCGGCGGGGTGATACAGATTTTCTGGGTTAATGACTGAATGAATCACTGCACTGTAAAAAAAATCCCGTAAAATTTACGGTTTTAAACTGGCAGCTGGGTTGGTTGTGCAAAACCGTAAAAGTTACGAAGTAAATCCGTAGTCACAACGGTTTTTTACCGTATTAAATCAAGCTTTCTCCGTAAAAATTAAGTCATCGAAGTAAGTGACGGCATCGACTGAGTTGAGTTGTTTTTCTCCTTCTGTTCGAGTTGAGTTGAAATGTGCTGATGTGTATTATCAATTAGGAATATTAATTAATCAAGGCTTAATTATTAATTTCAATTAGTTTAGTTAATATAATTTTTAATTGAACTTACTTGAACGATTTCGATGCAAGATGGTGACAAAACTTCTCACTCCTCTGAGCCGGGTATCGAAACCGCGTTCTTAGAAATAAAAGGCAGTCGCTCTAACCATTAGACCACCGGAGACTTCATAAAATGAAGTAAAAATAATCTATTTGAGTTTTAAAGTCACTATAGCTCTAGTGGCGCCACCTAGTGGTGTAAAAATCAACTATTGCTAGAACACGTGTTTTAAGGTTAGCTTTCATGAGTGACAACAGGTTACTGCAACATGTATAAACAACAGCGGAGATGGAACCCTATTAAACACATGGAATGAATGCAATAAAATTACATTTAAGAAAAGGGAAAGATATCGTACGGAAAGCAATACCGTATAACGAAAAATAGAATTTGAACTGACGGTTTTAAACCGTTTATGGCTTGAACGGAAAAAGGTGAAAAACCGTTTTGTTAACAAAACAGCTTTAAACCGTCAAATATACGGAAAAAGTCCGGGAAAAAAAACGGATATTTTTTACAGTGTGAATGACAGCCGATGCAATAGCTTCGAGTACTGAGGCCGGTGTACTAGTAGTCCAACACAGGGCCACGGTCCGACCCTCCCGAAGGAGGTACGTACTATCACTGGAGGAGGGACCAAGAGTATCCCCCCCCCTCATTACTGTTCCCACGATCAGGAGCAAGAACCCGCTTACTTATATGACGACTTCTCATATCCACATATTCTTGGTACCCCCAGGTGGGAGAATACTGATATATAAGCACAAAAGAATACCCTGCCTTGCCTTAGCGTCTGGGTTTACATGAAAGACCGGCCGCCGCTACAGATAGTCAGGCACTATGGTTCCTGCATAATAACCCTCATTACAAGCGGCTCATGTAACAATCTCCCGTTTTACCGGGGTACGATCTGTCTTTGGAGGTGGCCCCTAAGAGCCACACCGCCAATATTGCGCCATCAGGGGAGCGAGACCTGCTTACTTATACGGCAGCTTCTCATCCTTGAACTCGCGGTGCCCCTCCCCCCTATGAGGATACTGAAACACAAGCGATCGCATTACAACTACGATTTCTGAGGCTGTTTTCAGCGGAAAAGGAACTTCCTGTTCAGAAAATCTGTTTATATAAAAGAGCATTATTTTGGGTATGTGTTAGGGTGGGCCGAAGAAAGCTTTTTTTAGAAATCGATTTTGGCATAGTGCGGAAAAGTTGTGCAATAGATCTGTTGAAACCCTCCAAAAATTTTATCAATTTCGTTTAATATTTAGCCGCGCCCCTTTGGTATTACAGGGTTCCCACTCTTATTGAAGAAAAAAATTCAAGGACTTTCAAGGACTTTTTAAGAAAATTCAAGGACCTTTCACAGAAAATTCAAGGACTTTCAAGGACTTTTTAAGAAAATTCAAGGACCTTTCACAGAAAATTCAAGGACCATAAAATTACATATTGTAGAAATTGTACATGACTGAATTTTTCACTTGAAAAATTGTAAAACGTGTCAATACACTTGATATTTCAGTTGTTCTGATTTTGCAGGAATCAAACAACAAATTAAAATAATATAAAAAATAATAATAATAAAAATAAGTTATAAAAAAATTTAAAAAAACGACCATGATTTTTTTATATTTGATGTCAATAGGACAAGAGACAGTGTAAAAGCAATCTCTAATACTAATAAAGAAGAATGTCTGTCTGTCTGTTGGCGGTGTACAGAACAGACCATAATAGAACATAGAGCTACCAAATTTGGCATAGATATACTTTGAATGCTGAAGATGTGCACCTCGGAGCCGTTTTTTAAAAATTTTAATTTAAATTTAAATTATTTAAAAATTAAACCAAATTTCGTCGTTTTTTGCCAATAACTTCTGAATGATTTTTTCATGTCATTTTAAAGAGCAAAAAATTATCTTTCCAATGATACCAGTTTTATTATTGTAGAAAATTTTATATAAATTTTATAAATTTTTAAAGTCGTCGTAACTTTAATGTCGCTGGTTGCGAGAGTAGAAACTGACGTAGGGGAGGCGGGGCGTAGCAGCTGTAATGGCCGCGAGTATCTTCAAAACAAAATTATTATTGTTGTAATCAATCAACAGTGATGGGGTGGTGGGCGAAGCACACGGCCTCTGGGGGTCTGTTGTAATCGCTTCGGCGGTTCATATTCTAAAAATGGAACGATACAAAGAAGATTAGCATGGCCCCTTTCCAAGGATGTCACGCAAAATGGTGATGAGTTCCACATTTTTAACACTGATCTGAAAAATGCGCTTAAGCTCCTAGCCTTAATGAGTTTATTCTAAATCTAAAATTAGCCAAAAAAATTCTTTGAAAATCTCCCTAATAGTAAAAATCACTTCATGTAAATAGTAGGCTCTCCAGATAAATTTTATATAAATAATTCCCCTCTTTTCAGCATTCTTTACCCCGCTCCCCAATTTTTTTTTAAATTTTATTTTTATTTGCCTGTACTCCAGAACAACTGATTCAAACATTACCTCTCGCGGACTCCGTAGCGTAGCGGTAGCATATCTGTTTTCTATCATTCCGCCTCGAGTTCGATCCGCGCGTGAATTTTGCCTTCGTCAGTGTCAAGAAATACTTCATCTTTACGCCTCTTTTTTGCATACCTAAAAGGAAATATTAGATTTTAATTCTTCCAATACTCTCATTTAGCTTTTCCTTATTTTATTTAATACTATTTTCTCAGTAATTTTTAAACATTTTTTTTTAAGATTTAAATTCTCTCCTCATCTAAATTTTCTCAAATTTTACAAAATTTTTTCCGGTGATTAATTAAGCGTAATTGATAGCTTTAGAATAGTTTGTTGTTTTGTTATGCACAGAATAATTATTCAAGATTTGATATTTTTTTCATGCATTTCAATTAAATATTTTTTTAAATTTATAAATGGATGTTTTAGTGACTATATTTAAATGGTTATCATTAATTTAGTTTTGCGCTTAGCAAAATGTAGTCAATTCTCTCTTTTTTTCACAGAAAAAACTTTATTTAGTTATTTTGAGTTTTAATATGTAAATTATTTTTAGCTGATAAATTTAATTATTGTACTTCAAATTTTTCATTACTTATTATCTTTTCCATTTTTTAAAGAATCTTTTCACTTATCATTTTTTAACACTTAAATATAAGGGATTAACTCAAAGTCCATTATATGCAAAAACATCCTGTACATTTTCGTTCTTTGTATAAAGAATTAAAATTCAGTTATACTAACTAACCTGTTCACTGTTTGTGTTTTTAAATTCATTTCTTTGTCCTTATTGCAATTATTGCTTTCAACTAACAAAAATTGAAATGTTGAAAATGTCAGCCTTAATTGCCTTATTTCTATTAATAAAAGACTGGCGAACCAGCTGGTCGCCGTAGGCGGCTAGTAATGAATAACAATAGAATCTTAACTGAAAACTTGAAATATATTGAGATAAAATCAAAAATCGTATCTAATTTATCTTGAATATCCAAAAGTCAATCTCAATTGAACACTAAAGAAATTCACAATTAATAACTATTCTATGCTTTTTGGAACAGATCTTTTATAAACCTTTATATTATAGCTTTTAAGATCAATCCTTGCCATTTTAGTAATTCAATCACAATGTAACAATGATTCAAACAGAATAAAAACTAAATTTTTAAATCAAAATTAATTTTATTTTTGACCTTCTAAAGAGACAATAATCAAAAGCAGATATCAATACATGATTTATTAAAATTTTAAACAGTTGAAATAGATAAAAATAAGTCACTGATATTTAACCCCCACCTAGATATAAGTTTCAAGTCAAAGCAGCGAAATTAACTCTCCATACTGAAAGGTCCGAAGCGTAATGTGCAAACAACCTACGGTTCGAGAATGTCCCACTCTGTAAAAATTTCCACCTTGGGGGAAAGGGATATTTCCTGGAACTGTTAGGGAAAGTTCGCTGTAATCCTCAAAACTGGTCATTAGCATTTCAACCCCGAACCAATTTCTTTCAAATAAAACCCCTCAAGATTGTCAGCCCTCATTGCGGTTTTTGAGGGGGGGGGAGGGTGCTCAGAGAACTATTTTACTCTGCAGAGGGTGATAAGCGGAGAGGAGAAACACGAGTGCATTCCCGGAGTATTTTCGGTGATCTTCATATTTCATGTTGAGGAGAAAATGGGGGCGGAGATTATCGGCGGTCGCTTAAAAATTCAAGGACTTTCAAGGACCTAATTTCATCAAAAATTTTTCAAAGATTCTCAAGGACTTTCAAGGACCGTGGGAACCCTGTATTAAAAAATTGAAAAAAGAAAAAAATCTATTTTTTTCCAAAAAAATATATATTGAAAATAATTTCGAAATTAGTTCTGGCATACAGAGGAAATGTTACCCAATGGATCAGTTAGAACACTCAAAAACTTTTATTAATTTCGCCCAATATTTAGCTGCGCCCCTCTGACATTAAAAAATTCAGAAAAAGAAGAAAAATTAGGTTTTTTTAAAGGAATATAATTTGAAAAGTAATTTTGAAATTAGTACTGGAATATAACGTAAATATTACGTAATGCATTAATTAGTACCTACCTAAAATTGAAAGATTAATAAGAATACTGTAAAAGTAATAATATAAAAGTTAAAGACTAATAATATTACTGTCAGCTTTTCAAAGTGCAAATGTTAATTAAACAGTCAGTTAATTAGAAATTAACCGAAACCGTTTCTCCGCAGTAACTTCGGAGCAAATCATCCCGCAAAAATTGTTTTTAAACCATCTTAAAGTTTAAATTTTTACCTCAATGATACCAATTTTATGTCTGTGACATTTTTCTTCAATTTTTATTAATTTTACAAATTTTTTTTCAATTGTTAATTACCTACAGACGGTTTTGAAAGAACGAAAATTTATAGCTACTTCGTTTCTAGGGGACGGTTAGATTTTGAACTAATTTACATTTATTTCTGAAATTTTTGCGTATTTTTATAAATATATTTTATATAAGGCGAGAGAGATCATAATCAACTTTTAAAAGCCCTAATCTTATTAAAATTTCAGGTAATTAGAAATTAAGCAAGATGTGGCAGGCTTAGCTAACACAGTGTTAGTGACCTTGTCAAGTTTAGGGCTTGACTTAAAGAAAATGAGAGATCAAGGATACGATGGTGCTGCCACGATGAGAGGGCAATTCAGAGGGGTACAAGCTTCTATCAAAGAAAAATTACCACTAGACTTGTATACTTAATGTTCTTCACATAGTCTAAATTTGTGTTTGTCGTAACATTCCTTCGATACGAAATTATATGGGCGTTATCAAAGAAGTCTGCAGATTCTTTCATATGTCAGCCAAAAGAACTGAAATACTGAAATCAACGATATCTGACTGTTGTCCTGAACAGGAAAAAAAAAAAAAAAACCTTATTTCACTATGTGAAACACGATGGGTGGAAAGGCAAGACTCCGTGTTCTTATCTAAAGATATTTTGGAACCAATCCTTCTCTCTCTTTTGAAAATAGAAGAAGAATCACGTGACTCAGCACCTAAGGCACATGCTGTAAGTAGTTCTATCAGTCATTTTCAATTTCTTGTCAATCGTTTCTGTTTTGAGCCGTATGCTATCAACTACACCTATCTGAGAAGCTTAAAAAAAACTTAGATCTTTTCAAGCCATGACAAATGTTTCAAGTGTCTTAGATCTGCTATCGAAACAAAGGGTAAATGCTAATGACAACTTTAAAACCCTGTATTCTCAAGTAAAGGAAATCGATGCAAAACTCGATTTAAAGAAGAGATTCCAAGAGTTTGTCGCCTTCAAACAGCCCACAACAACGTCCCTTACAGCACAGAAGAAGAATACTATCGACGAGCTCTTTATGTACCTTGCCTTGATGATTTTTGTAATTCACTGAAGGAACGCTTTGAATCTCACAAGGAAACAGATGCATCCTTACAACACATCCTTCCAAAATTTTATACCCAAACAGATTTCTATGCATTGGAAGCTGCTTTCAATTTCTACGAAGAAGATTAGTCACATATAGAGGTCGTCCAAAGTGAGTTTATGTTGTGAAAAGAAAAGTGGAGTAAGGGAAAATCTGAAAATCTTCCCAAAACAGCCATTAGTTCGCTAGACAAATGTGGCAAGAATTTCTTCCCCAACATTTATATTCTCTTGAAACTACTAGCAGTTCTGCCTGCTTCTGTTGCAACCGTGGAAAGAAGCTTCGCAAGTTTAAGAAGTTTGAAGACTTACTTAAGAAATACCACCCACATCGCAAATTAGGTTTAATGGAGCAGCATTGCTTTCGATCCATAGAGACATTAAAATAAGCTATGAAGAAGTTCTTGATAAGTTTGCTAGTATACTAAGAAATCTGGACTTCGTTTTGAAAACTTTACATAAAAAGACAAATTTCTTGTTTTTATGTATTCACTTTATGACACCGTATTTATAGCTCAAAAAATAATAAACCAAAATCTCTTTTTAACTATATCAGAAATAAAATTTTTGTATTTATTTTCATCCATAAAATTTGTTTTATTTATATATTATTAATTATTTGTCCTGTTCTCTAACAATCTTCGATGTTCATTGATCGTTTATGGTACAGCTATAAATCTTGCATGCAATACAATTTCCCAATTATCAGTTAAAAAGAAAGCTAATAGAAAATGTATTAAACTTCTCGATGAGTAAGCTTACACATTACACAACATAAAAATATTTGCTTTTTTAAGTAGGCAAAGTTCATCAATAAAGTCGGCATTTTAACTGTCTCACACCCCCTCAGAAGTGAGATGTTGGCCATGTCCCCTTAGAGAGCCCATGACCTCTCTTCTAAATTAAAAAGTAAGCAAAATAAACGTACAAGGGGAGTATAAAGCGTACAATAAACGTACAACGCATTTGGAACTGCGACACCCAGATTACACAAGTATTATAACTTTAATTCCATTACATTTGCGCCTTAAAACAGGCAAATTATGAGGTAAAGATGCAAATGTGGTATTTAAAATCATTTTTAAAAGAAAGCGTTAACTGGAAACAGTTAGAAAGCAAATATTTATATATGGGTATCATCCATTATTTATTTTAACAAAAGAAAAAAGGCCTTTACGCAGTTTAAAAGAAAGTAGGAAAGCATGTTTCTATTTTCTCAAATACGAAATTTGTTTGGCTACAGTTTATTGTAATAATTTGGCAAAATAATTTAAAGACAAAGTTAAAGAAATTATTTCATTGTTGTCCGAAAGTTGTCAAAAACAGTTGCCTAAATCGAACTATTTAATTCAATTGGTTTATTATCTTCAACTACAAGAATAGCTCAGAAAGCAGTTCACTAGTAGTCCTTAGAAATTAGACGTGGAACAAGCCAAAGCATTAAAAGGGAATAGAAAAATAGATGAAACGATATCACTGAAATGGCCACTATCTTGAAACGGAATCTTAATACAAATATGTCATTGTGGGTATATACGTTTGCATGTTCCACATCTTCTCCTAAACCACGGCACTGACTTAAACCAAACTTTGCACACTTATTAATTAGGACAAGGGGAAGATTACTGTCAACTTTTCAAAGTGCAAATGTTAATTAAACAGTCAGTTAATTAGAAATTAACCGAAACCGTTTTTCCGCAGTAACTTCGGAGCAAATTATCCTGCAAAAATTGTTTTAAAACCATCTTAAAGTTTAAATTTTTACCTCAACGATACCAATTTTATGTCTGTGACATTTTTCTTCAATTTTTATTAATTTTACAAAATTTTTTAAAATTGTTAAATACCTGCAGACGATTTTGAAAGAACGCAAATTTATAGCTACTCCGTTGCTAGGGGACGGTTAGATTTTGAACCAATTTACATTTATTTCTGAAATTTTTGATAATTTTTATAAATATATTTTATATAAGGCGAGAGAGATCATAACCAACTTTTAAAAGCCCTAATCTTATTAAAATTTCAGTTAATTAGAAATTAAGCAAGATGTGGCATTTTCCGTGATATTTTTCGAAAATACGTATTATGTCACAAAACCTATTTTTTCACATATTTAAAGTTTAAAAAATTCACTTTTTATGACACAAGTTTCATTTCCGTTCAATTCGTTGCCCTCATTTTTAAAAATTTTTAAAAAATTAAATTGTGTATAAAATTTGCAATTTGTAACACTTTTTTTTTATTGGTGACGAACAAGAATACGTAAGAAGAACTGTTGTTATCTCACATTAGAAGAATTCTGGATGAAGACTAATTTTGTTATTTTAGGTAGATTCCTTATAGGAACTCTACCTATTGCAATGGTTCTCATGACACGACTTCCGGAAAATTTCTGCAGATCTTCACCGATCATGACCCCTAGAACCCAAAACCACTCTTCGTTAAAAAGTTTATATATATATATATATATATAGCGCTTTTTCCCATGTTATCTTGTGAACACGATAACTGGAGTAATTTTGATGTAAATTTCACCAGCTTGGGATATGTTGTGAAGATAGTGAAAATCTCGGTCGAGTTCGTAGATGGGCTATCCAGCTCAAAGGGGGTGGAAATGGTAGGGGTGGAAATTTTCATTTTCTCCTAATTCCTTTACAATTGAAAATAGAAAGAAAATTCAAATTAGCCGAATTATTGCCTTATCATAACGAACAATTTTTGCATTTAAACTTTTTGATAGCTACAATTGCTTAGAAGTTATGAGCTAAAAAGTGATTTTCCCACCCTTCGCCTCCTCTCCCCCTAACTTAAAATCTATATATATAATTCTCTTACATGTCGACAAAGAAGGGTCGAATTTCTTAATCGCCGTTTGGCAACAGCTCGCGAGTTTAGATTGTTTACATTTGAATCCCCGATTGATTTGATCTGGGACAGCAAAATTTTTCAAAATGATTTAACTTGGGCAGTTTGAATTATAAATTCAAATCGTCAAGATAGGTCTAAAGAAATTATTGAGGAATCTTTCATAATACTATCCAATCGGAATGAACAAAATAGAATCAATCGTTTTTGTGAACGGAGCGAAGTTGCCGAGCTACAGGAACATAGTTGTGGGACTTCAGCACGAGTCTGTTCTTTTGTACATTTTCTGAAGCTTATCTGATCAACATTCAAGTGAAAAAAGAGCATGTTTAAAATTTTGGTGTAAAAAGCAAGAATTTTAGAAATTTTAAAATTTTTTGAAAAAAGGCTATTTTGTTAATTTTAAAAAGTTAAAAGTTAATAATTAGTATGGGTTATAATTTTTTATAGTGAATCTGAACATGTTTAAAGCCATTTGCCACGTTAAACTGTGCTTTTTAAGCTAAAAGTTTCCGAAATGGGTTCAATAATTTTTCGTAACTCAAACTTTCTGAGGTTTTAACGCATAAATAACTACCCAAAGAGAAAAATTATAACTTTCTTGGCTAAATAATTATTGCAAGGAGTGTGTATACATGTGGCGAAGCTTTTCTTATCAAAATATCAGTGAAAAAAGAGCATGTTGAAAATTTTGGTGTAAAAAGAAAGAATTTTAGAAATTTTTAAAAATTTCCAAAATAGGCTATTTTTTTAATTTAAAGAAGGTAAAAGTAAATGTTTATTATAGTTATTAATTTTAAATAGTGAATCTCAACATATTTAAAGCCATTTGTCACGTTAAACTGTGCTTGTTAAGCTAAAAGTTTGTGACATGAGTTAAATAATCTTTCGTAACTCAAACTTTCTGAGGTTTTAACACATAAATAACTACCCAAAGAGAAAAGTTATAACTTCCTTGGCTAAATGATTATTGCAGTGAGTGTGTATACATGTGTTGAAGCTTTTCTGATCAAAATATCAGTGAAAAAAGAGCATGTTTAAAATTTTGGTGTAAAAAGCAAGAATTTTAGAAATTTTTAAAATTTCCAAAAAGGCTATTTTGTTAATTTCAAAAAGGTAAAAGTAAAAGTTTATTATGGTTATTAATTTTGAATAGTGAATCTGAAAATGTTTAAAGCCATTTGACACGTTAAACTGTGCTTTTTAAGCTAAAAGTTTGTGCAATGGGTTAAATAATCTTTCGTAACTCAAACTTTCTGAGGTTTTAACGCATAAATAACTACCCAAAGAGAAAAATTATAGCTTTCTTGGCTAAATAATTATTGCAAGGAGTGTGTATACATGTGGCGAAGCTTTTCTTATCAAAATATGAGTGAAAAAAGAGCATGTTCAAAATTTTGGTGTAAAAAGAAAGAATTTTAGAAATTTTAGAGAAGAGTGGAAATTTAGAAGTTTGTTGGAATGAAGTTAGGGCTAATGAAACTGTTGAAGAAATATTCAATTTTGTGTACCAAGAAGTTTTAAATGCCTGATTTCTGATTGATGTAAATAATTTTTATTTGTAAACATTTTATAATTATACATTTTAGCATTCAAATTTCTTTGAAACATTTATATATATATATTAAAAATTTGATGATTTAATTTATTAGTAATTGCTGAAAGTGTTAGAAGTTTATGCTATTTCAAATAATTTAAATTTACTAAGTACTTTACTTTAGTAATTAATGTATTTATAATTTCCGTTTACTAGCAGGCAGTCGTAAGTGTACGGCGAGCGAGCGAAGCGAGCTGGGATCACATGGTGATCCCAAAAGAATCACAACGTGATTCTTTGGGGGTTGACGAGCGGAGCGAGTACGGAGTGTAACAACCTAGTACGTTTTAATCTATGCATGTTACCCCTCGTTGGAAAGCTCTCGTCATTTGCAGTTTCTTCCACCCTCTTTCGTTCTTGTAGCTCCAATACTTATGAGAATAGAGGGCAAAATGTTCTTTTCCTTATTATTATTAGTAGAGAAGTATATGCATAACACTTTGGCCCGTGTTATTTTGTAAACATGATAACTAGAGTAATTTTGAATAGATTTTAACTGGCGACGGATATGTTGCAAGGAGGGCGAAAATCTCGGCCGAGTTCGCATATGGGCTAACCAGCTCAAAGGGGGTGGAAATGGTG
>BGPR01043517.1:0-12918 GCA_013235015.1 Araneus ventricosus | reverse complement strand
CTCTAGAACTTGGCTTAAGATTGACTCGCGAATCGTGGAGTTCCGATCCGTCTCCACTAAAACCCTGTTTCCATGGTCAGTGTATCGGCGATCCATGGCTCAAGTGTATCCTATCATCTGTCATGGGACCTAAAAGAACCCTTGTTGTTCGAGAGTTTGTGGGGTGGATCGAACGTTCCGGAGAAATACCGGTAAATGCTCGGACATCAAAGGAAGCGAATCGACGTACGGAGACCTCAGTACAGTTCCTACGGGCTGAAGCAGATTGTGTATGCTTCGTGGTAACGCTGCGGTGCACAGTGGTCCAGTTTCGGTTTGTAGCGCGACAAAAATCGAAATTTCGAGGTCGGTAAATGGGTTTATTTTCTTTCGGGGTAGGTAGAGAACCGTTTGGAACCCTGAAAGCCATAAATTTTTTTGTATAAGCATGTAGTCTTAGGAGGTTTTACGGAGGTTAAAGTTGAAGAATGTGTTTCGAACACTTGAGTCGCGTTTCAGCGAGCCCTCGGATTTCGTTCTGTGAAGTCCTACATTGCTCTTTATCTGTCTAATTTTAGATTTTTCATGATGTCTGATTCCAAGGCAAGTAAACAAAACAGTTTTTAACACGTCATTTTATTATTTTCCATATTTTTATACTATATTTTAAAAGGCCTTTTTTTCACTAAATTTTCAAGTTTAAAGGGAATTTAAAAAATTTGCACAACTTTGCACACCTTGAGACTACCTTAAATCATTTCTGCACTCTATCTTCTATAAAATGTCTAAAAATTAGCTCCGATAAACCCCGACTTTTTCATTTATTTTATTTTTAATGTCACCTATGTCAGTGAAGAATTTTCACTTTTTCCTTCAATGATGCAAAAATAAATATCTGGGTGAATAAAAGCCTGTTGAAAAATTAAATTAACTTGTTCTAGCCTAGATGTTAATTGCTAAAAATTCAATCAACATTAATTCAAAAATTTTATTAAATTTTCGAATTTAAGGGGGCGGATACTCAATCTAAAATACATTTTAACTTTTTAAGAAATAAATGCTGGATGGTTTGAAAAGTATTTTAAATCGATTTCAATATTTATTTCTGATTTAGTAGTTGACATAAACACACCGAAAACGCGAAAATTTTGGCATAGTTCAGAACGCTATTTGAAATTTTCAAGACAGTTAGGTTGCTTCAGTGACAACCTCTCAAGCGCTGTCTTCAGCAACAACTGAAAGGACGATAAAATAGAAAACTGAACCAAATATTGTTTTTCATAAATAACAAATAATATAAAATAACAAATAATATAAAACATAATTAACACGATGAAAAGCGTTACCTTTATCTATTATGCTTAAAAGTTAGTTATTAAAATGTTTTGGAATATTTCCTGAATTCTCATATTTTTGTGAAAACTGCGGTCAATTTTACTCTTAAAAGTAATTTTTGTAAAGATATAATGGTATTTATATAACATTTATATTATATTAACGAAATGTTTTCACTTTTTAATCGTTTTGAAAGGCATTTGAATTTATCGCACAATTATTCATTAGATATATTTTAACATTGCAAATATTTGGAATGTTAAAAATAAAAAAAATACCAACTAGACTTTACTAAAATTTCACAAATCTTATTTTTAAGCCATTTTTAAAGCCATCAGATTTTTTTTATGTTTTATACAACTAATTATTAACTTTCCCGCAGATTACAACAGTTCCCTCCATAGAGAACAATGGGAACGACTTAAATAAATTAATACAAACCAAGAAATATCCAACCTATTGTTATGAAATTCCATGGGATACAACTGAAGTCCATTTCCTTTAAACTGTGCAAATTTCAAGTCTCTGCTGTTTTTAGTTTCGTCGCTATGATTTTTGTCTCGCTAGAAAACGAAACTGGACCACTGTGCGGTGGGTCGAATTGTGAATGACAATAAAGACCCCAGCTATGGCCTCGAACAACCAAGCCATTGATTGCTCGAACAAGGCTGAACTCGGACACATTCTTCGTCACATACTGGTGGATGACCAGACCAAAGCATGCCGGACGCATTTTCGAGTATTTAACTTGCCTATTGAATGAAAGACATTAAATAGCAGATTTTTAAAATTTGTAATTTTAAAAATTCTTTATTAATGATTAAAAATGTTCTATAATTATTTAATAGATAATTTATTAATTTAATAAAAAATTTTATTCTTTATTAATCAAATTCATTTCGATTTAGTTTTTTTTATTTACCATGGTATGGCGCAGTAAAGCCTAATATGGCTGTTGTGCCATAAAATCCGCAATAAAAAAAGAATAAATTTCTTAATTATTTACTTATAAAGAGTTTTTAAAATTCTCTTATGATAAATATTAAATTTTAAAAATGCTTTATTAATAAATGATAAAGAACCTGTTTTCATTAATAATTTATTAATAGAAAAATTAGAAATTTTTATTTTAATAAAACATACTTTTACTTTATTTCTTGGTTTCACGGAGTCGCTATGTAGCTTGTTGGCTAAGCAATAAAGCATTGGTAGCATTAAAATCTTCATAATTTTTTGAATGATTTGAATCTTAAATATTTCTCTATCTACCCTAGGTGCGGGCACCAATAACATCTTGGTTATCTCCAACTTTAAGTTCGGAAGATGGTAAGTTTACTCAACTTTATGTTTAATATTTGCAAAATTTGCTTCACTATTTAATATCTGACCACTCCTTCCTGTAACAGGTAAAATTACGCATGTTTTGAACCAGCTAGCTAGACATCAATCAGACACGTCAGATATATAATTGTTTCAAATATTAATGGATAGAAGTTATTTCGTGTTTTATGATGTAAAAAATTCTGTTAGTTTTTGAACGGGACAAACATCAACTCAATGGTTTAAATTGGTTAAAATCAGTTGCGCATCCATAGCTGGTTAAGAAATGTGCTTTGGTGATGCTTCGGTTTTAATGGTCGATTATTATAATTAATTTGTGATTGTGCGTTTTTTAGTATTCATTCGATTTTCAGTAGGGTTTAGATTGCAATTCTACAAAGATCACTTCAGGTTATGAACAGAGTTTTCGATCGCATAAGCTTTGAATTAGGAAAAGAGCAGTTACCAAAGAAAATTACTACCCCACATCCTTGACAAAACTGTAATACAAAATTTCAGATTTCATTTTTCTATCTTCGGAAACCAAACAAACAGGCCGAAATGCGAAAGATGTTCCAACCTCAGATATCAAAGTTGGCTCTTAAGCCGGGTGTCAAGTATTCGCAACCAACCGCCAAACCCAATCAAGTCCACAGACTGCCAAATCGGGAATTAGTTTTTAATGGCTTAAAGCTATAGGCCGGCGTTGCTTTGCCTTTTTTCATCATTGAAAATAAAACCTTTATTGCTCGCATGGATGCAAGAAAAAAATTAAAGAATAGTTATCTTCCATTAGTGAATGCTTGTGCATTTTCATTGTTTTCTTTTTTTTTTTTCAAAATATTTGAATCTTTAATTTGTCTTCATATTTTTGCAGTCCCGTCAAGTTCCTACCAACAGGTATGTAAATATTCTCATCCGTATCTTATATAAAATGCAATAATTCTTTAATACATAATTTGCATTTAAATGTTCTGTATTTTACGAAAGGGATACTTTTCCGAGGTTTATGGGAAACAATTTTTTAGAATTGAATAATCATTCACAATTTTTGAAGCGAGTCCTTTTATACTGACATGGCTTTTTGTACATTCCGGCAATTATTGCGAGCGATTTTCAATAGAGAAACGAGGGAGACTGAGGATTTATGCAAATAACGGTAAGGCGGTGTAATTGGAAACAAATTCGAAACGGTAACAACAGTGTGTGTTGGTGAGACCTTAGCGAAATGAAAAGCATGTGCTTTGTTTAAACCGCTCTAGAGGAAGAATGAAAATACTTTCACGCCTTCTGCAGTAACATTTGCTAACTTTCGTTGCCACTGCGTTAAGAAAAGTGAAATCAAAATTTTCTTAAGTTTTACTTTTCATTCTCTATGCTGGTTATATACAAGCTAAGTTAAATATTTTCTTAGATCCATAAGATATAACGTTTACTAGGAAACTTCGATTTTCGTTTTTGAATTTCATCTTGAGAAAATCTTCTCGATTACTCTTCAGAATTTACATCGCGGGGAAATTGGTAACAGGTTTTTAATGTAACAAAAAAAGGATATTTTATGCATTTGGAACGATTGGAATATAGGGTGCCCACTTACATAAGGATCACCATATCTTAACTTCAGAACGATGGCAGCTATAGTTATGAAAGTAGTGTTTAGGTATAGTAAAACGTCTATGCGCTATTGCGATAAGACTACTTACAGCGCCATCTATTAAACTCCGGAGTCGGCAATCCTATCTCGAAAAGGGTACAAAATAGGGGGAATGTCAATCACAAAGTTGTAGAACGTTATCGATTTAGTACAAAAAGTTGTATATATTAATACTAAGAAGGGAACGCTTAAAATGCACATTTTATCGTTCGTGATTTCCGAAACTGTGACGCCACAGTTAAAAAGGGGAAAAAAACAATTAGGTATCACAAGATACATTTATTTTTCGCTGTTCAAAGTGCTCTCCATCATCTACAATACAAATTTGAGCCCTTGTTTGAATTTCGCTTTGCACACGTTTTAGCAAATATGTGGGAATTCTATTAAATTAAAAAGAACGCTCACAGGGGGTTACCTGTAAGGGGTAAGTGGATCGGAATTAAGTCTAGGGGATTTGTTAGGGTTTCAGTCACTTTAATTTTAATTCAAATTATTACATAAAAAAAAGAAGAAACTTCAATTTAAATATAAAACATTTATTTAAGAACTAGAGGGAGAATTTCATAAGGGGAAATTATATACAAAAGAAAGATAATAAGCAGTTTAATAATTGACATGAAGGCATGGTTACTGATTATTAGATTATCACTGGGATAGACGTTAATGGATTAAAAGTAGTTAGTTGAATTAGTGATAACCAGAAGGAAAAGATAAATGGGATACAGTTATCGTTGCATGAGTTAACATCGGGCGGCTTAATTTGAGCAGTGCAGAGGGCCTACATTCTAGTCATAACTCGTAAGAGTATGAACAGAGCTATTCTCAGTAAAAAAACTAGAAAGATTTCTGTGACTGTGAGGATTTATGCAAATACGTGTTATGCTTTCTTCATTATGGGAATGATATCAATCCTTTAAAAAAGATAAAATTTCCAAAAATAAGTTTCTCACTGCAAGTCGTAAATGAGGTATTTGTCCAGTTTGCACCAAACCGCTTCAGAATTCTTCTGTACATTGAATGTCCTAATCGTAGAATATTGAATACTGACTCGTAAGAGCACAATGTTTTTATGCTACAATAAAATAAGTAACCAAATATAAAAAAATTGGAAATCTAGCATAATTATATATAGCAATATTTATCAAAAAATATATTAAAATAAATATGTAATTTCAAACTTTCAAAAATTCGAATAAATTCATTTGATATTTTATAATCGAACTTAAAAATTAATTCATGGAATTTATGCTATTTATGATTTGCTCTTGATCTTGATCTTTACAGTTATAGTAGCAGAATATTTTTTAAATATGCTGTAGTTTTCAAAATGGTTTGTTTCAATTTCCTCATATCACATGGAAATTGTTTTTCTTCCGTTTACAGTTGTACCTGGACAAATGTGACAGATATAACAGCTTGCTGAAAAGGTATCTTGCGTCACAAAGAGAAGTTGATCTCTTGAAAATAAAGGTCCAGTACTTAGAAGAGGTATGAACTGATTCAATTCAAATGTTTATCCTGTTTTTTTAAACTTATAAAAATCTTCCTTCTCAAATTTCTTAGCGTGTTCAGGAAGAAAAGTGAATAATGCACAGAAAAGATTCTAAATCTGACTCGTAATTCAGTTTCAGCAGAAAAACTGTTCCAGAATTTGAAGACCTCCAATGCTCGCTTGCAGAATTCTATAATGTAATAGGAATATAATTAGTAACCAATCTTGAACAAATTTCTTTCTATACAGCGATTCCTAAAATTATATCATTAAAGGTCAACTGTTGAGTTCATAGAACTTTTCGTAGTATTAGGTGTTTAACTTTTTAATAATTAATTATGCAGGGTGTCCGAAAATTGTTGGATACATTTAAAAAATAATAATAAATAATATTTCACCTACGGTTTTATTTGCAATCTAAGATGCCTAAATGTTAATCGTTTCTGTCGCGAGGCAGATCGATACTTCTCTGAAACATTGGTCCTTACTACTTCTGTAAGAAAATTTCGAGTCGAACATTCGGACGGAACAGTTATGGACAATACGAAAAAGATAATACGAGCACACAGAATTTTATAAGTCGCACACAGCGAGAATCATGGTGGCGACTCGAAGGAGGAACGAACTAGGAAGGCGCACTGTTATTCATGAACTGGGGAACTTGCTTTAACCCAACAAGAACCAGTGCAAAATATTTGCCTCTAAGATTCAAACTTAAGAGTCTGTGTCATTTCAAAATGGGACGTTGTGTATAAACCATAATTTCAAAAGGCACAAACCCAAAATATGCTCTTTAGTAATTCTAATTTTGGAAAAAAAAATAATAATAGATATTAAAATGAATGGTTAACCATGCCATAATAATTTATTGAAAGCAAATGAAAGACATATTTTCCGGAAATAATGCAAATGCAATTTGAGGAAATAGGGTGTCTCGAGCAGAAAGCTTTTAATTTCATAGATCATGCTTTAGTTCTTGAAATTCTTCGGGTAGGAGTGAAGTTCCGATTGTCGTCGGGAATATTCAAAAAAATCTGAGAATGACTTTCAAGCATTTACTTCATTTATTTTTCAATAGGTAATTTTGATTTAAAAATTTTTCATTCGTCCATATTTTTCAGATGAACCGAATGAGTTCTGGAAGCTCAAGCCCCCAGGCTCCTGCAGGTAAGCTTTCTTCTACTCTCATTAATTCAGTATGCAAAAAATACTCAATTTTTTTCTAATGATTTACGTTTGTATTCTGTCGCAGCCATTTTCAACATGAAGGAAGAGAAACCTTATTCATTTTTACCATTTATTTTCTATTGTTAACTTTTCGCGCACATGTACGGCGTATAATGTGTCACAGATTCCGAGATTGAGGTGTAGGAAATTCAGTTAACAAAGAGGAATAAATATGCATACTACCCATCCATTCAAACTCTTAATCTTATTGCACTATAAAAAATAAAGTTTTATGTAATTGAATAAGTACAGAGTTTCAAAAAATGGGATGGCGTATAAAGTGCGCCAACCTAATTTGAGTGTTCTAAAAAGTTACCTGTCCGCAAAGGGTTAAATAGTTTTTCTACGGATGATATATGCGGACTAATTAAGTTCCAATGCCATCTTGCCATAGGTTATATAATAAAAAAAGGCACAACTACCTGTTTTATTTTAACTTTATACATCAGCTATAGGAAATTTATTCTCTCCTAAGAAAGACAAACATTTCGCGTTTGTTGCATTTTTACGAAAAACCTACCTAAAACATTTATTCTGTTTTACGAGCTTACTTTACATAAATCTTGGGTCTTTTGGGCACAGCAAAACTAAAATGAATTTTAATGCTTGCATTTTTTATTCAGTTGAAAGGGATATACCTCTTCATCATTTTATTTATTACAGAGAAAATTTTGAGATTATTGTATCCTAACATCCAAACTGAAGTACCTTTTAGAAGAAAAAAAATTAATTTTAAAACAAAAATGCTTCTTTAGTTGCAACGTCAATTTAAATTTCCTTAAAACAATATTTAAAACTCTACAGCTTTCCTAATACCAAGAATTTAGCTTCAGTTCCTATAAATTTACTGAAATCTGACACAAGAGTCTACGACTTCGAGTCATTTAAATCTATATTATTCACTTAAATGCTGTGTGATAAATGAGAAATTTAATACTTTTTTTCGTGCATTTAAAAACTTAGCAACTTATGCTTATCCCATGCATATCTTATCATAGACACATAATGATGAACACGTGCTATTTAAATTCTTTATTATAAATAGGGAAAGCCTCTTACCGTTTTTAAGGCACTGCAGCGAATAAAAGTCGAACGTGTAGAAAATTCCCTTTGTTATCGCAGATAATTATCTAAAGATTTCTCAAACAATAAAAATACAGCTTCGTTCTGACGCAATGAGAAAAAGAGTTAACGGGAACAATATGGTTCAATTTTAAACTGAAAATCGTCAATTTGATTATTGCTGGGAACTGCGTTCCCTTACAAGGCAGATCGTTAATTATAAATATCTCATTTAATTGAGAATCCGTAAAGGGTTTATTTATTTCGGTGTCTCTTTCAGATATAGAGGAACAGCCTCTAACAGTTATGGTATCGCCAGAAGTTGTTTTTGGTGTCAAAGTAAGTAGGATTTCTGTTTTTATCGTTTATACTATCGAACCTTGCCTCCGCTGAAGTGACATCTGAAATGAATTTCATTTTTGAAATAAAATGTTAACTAAACGAGTAATTTTTAAAAATTATTTTCAATTTTCATGTCTACAAATATAAAGTATGGTTGTTGGATATAATTGTTTTAAAAATGATGGATAATAGTGTAATTTAATTGCGTACTACTGCAATAGCCCGCTGGAGGAGTTGAATTTTAAAATCGCAAATTTCTTTCTTGAAGAATTTCCTTCGCGTGCTCTCAGCTATTAGTTACGGAAGCCATTTTCTATAAGCATCCTGGAGAAGAATATTTTGAACGGTACTTCCGCGGTTGCATAAGGATGCACCAAAAGGGTGCACCTCCTCGGCGGTAAACTCGAATGGCCGGCGGCCAAGCTTCCACGGAATCGGGCTTTTATGCTATCAGAGAATTGAGCTCCATGACAAACCGTGTAGTTCAGTCAACGAAGGGTTTGAAAAAAATTTTGAATAGTATTGTTTTGAAAATTGGTACGCATGTTCGGGAGGGGTTTCTCATGAACATACTAAAAGTCTCCGGTGCAGAAGACGGCGTCAGAGGCCCATTCCTCCTCCACTTTTAAGAGCACGATGAATGGCTGAAGCTCTCTATTTTCATGCTCTCAACTTGTACATAGAAATGTAACAAGTAACCTATATTTCTACACATTTTCGTTTTCTTACTTAATGGGGGAGGAAAATAATACCACTTCAAAAATCACTAGAAAATTGTTAATGTTAAAAAAGAACGGTCATTTTATTGAAAGGATACGAAAAAACAAAATAAATTAGTCTATCGCTCACGACTGTAAGATGTCGGTGGGAAATTTCTCACGGTAATTGCCTTAGTGGTGTGGAAAAATATTCATTTAATTCAGCGTATTTAACACGCTTGGTGTACAGCATTTAGATTTTTGGAATATTTAACTTTTTTTGAACCGATAAAATTTCTTTCATTTTGTATAAAAGTGTTTTCCTTTTTATACAGAGGTCTTCCGGAGAAATGGAAGAATCGGAGGGAGAGGAAATACTTGGTAAATTATATTAGTCTTTATTTTTTTTTATCTCGTATTACGATGTAACAAAGTATCAATAAATCAGCGTTGAAATTTTCGATTGCCCTGCCAACTCCGGTTGGCCTGCCGCTAAGAGGAAATTTCTTCACAATCGGCTCCGATGAAAAAGGAGAGGTGCCCGCAGCAGGTGTAATGAAGCTTCAGAATGCTAATGATCCGAACTAGGTTTGGAAAGGCTGCAACATCATTACTTTCGTCGCCTTTCCTTACCGTTCGGTTGTTTCGTACAAAAAATTTTTAGCGGGCTAAAATCACCCGATATATCACTAACAAATGATCTTTGCGTATTCAAACGCGAAATCTTTCGGTTCTTCGATCCATCCGCCAGATATTGTTTTGGCTAAAAAGTTACTAAACCTTTGCTGACCTATGAAACCAGACTTTCCGCTCTTTTGCTCTAGCATCAGCGCATTAGTCGGAGTAGTTTCTCGAAAGTATCAGCTTATCCCATTCGAGGATCTTGTGCCAGAGAAAGTCACATCAAATCAAATCAAATCACGAAAGTATCATTCTTATCACTCTTGATCCGATTCGCTCCGGCTTGCAAGTCGGAGGATCGTCGGTGAGAGACCTCGTAAGTTATTGCACTATCGATGAGTGGTCTATGTGCATTGTAGATGCTTGTAGGATGGAATCATCAGAACGTGGCCTTCGCCTAAGAAAATCAAAACGCCTCTTATCCTGAATTATTGATGCTTAATCCCGATTTTGTGTGCAATTATTCTTCAGAAGTTTTTTTTATGTAAGCTGACGTTTCTCGAAGTGTTTTACTTACTTACCCATCTGGGTTTTTTTAATGTCTAGATGACCTACCACCCTCAAAACGTGTGAGGAGAGAAGATCAGCTAGATCAAGATGGGGTTGATCAGATGGATTTTGATGATGACGACGAGCCCCCCGCTGTTCCTCCCGCAGCTCCCATTGTGGCTCCTCCTGCAGCTCCCATTGTGGCTCCTCCCGCAGCTCCCATTGTGGCTCCTCCTCCCGCAGCTCCCATTGTTGCAAATGTGAGGGTAAGATGCTTTTGATTATCTCTACAAAATATTATGAATGTCTGTCAGAAAATTTTATCTGAATTAAAATGAGTATTTTTTTTCATGAAGACAGCTTTGAGAAACTAAAGCTTCCCTGGAAAAAGTATTTATGAAACTCATTGTGATTAGTTTCTTACTTAAATGAAACTTGTACTGCCTAGATCGAGAAGCTTTTGCATAACAGATAATTTTGCGTTCTTCTTGAAACCTTTAATGTTTTACTGATCTTATTTTATTAAGACTCGTGTAAAGAAATTTCCCAGATTCATCTATCTCAAAATTTCTATTATCGTGAGGGGAACGAATGTAGTACATTCTAGCATCCATGAACTGTTATTCGTATACACCTTTTCTCAATTACTGCCAATATTTGAAATAACCTCCAATTAATCTATTTAAGTATGCATGAATGAATCTGTAACATAAACTATGAAGCTGAAGAAAGACTTGAATGATTTCCTGACAAATAATTTAAATATTTATTAATAACTATGTATTCGTATATAGAAAAGATAAAGTAATCTTTAGTCTTGCCTATCCTAATACATGTATGAAGATATAGATATTTTAAATAATTTTCATTTGCCTCCTAGTTTATACTTGTACTGCTGAATTAAGTATTATATCAATCTTTAAAAATGATCGATGACTGGAAAAAATAAGCTTTCGTTTTTGAAAATCGTTTGGTACAGTCTATAATTTTTAAGAATGAGATTCAAAACTGTTTGGGTGGAACTGATATTCTCAATCTATTTAAAATTAAATTGGTAGACTATAAGGGAACATTTTGTGTACGACAATAATTTATACAGATGCAATAAAGTTTTTAACATAAAAGCAATATACATATTTTTAAAAAATACGTTTTCCATTCGAGCGCTAATATTGATTACATTTCTACTTCTCAGCATGCGAGGTTTAGACCATGTAGCTGTCAATGACTAATTTTATTTGCGGTAACCACAAACGGAGTTACCTCTATCCTGCTGAGACATCCAGGGACTTTGAATGACAGTCGCTGCAACAGTTTGAGTACTGAGGCCGTAGTCCTAATGGCCATCGCCATCCACGGCCCGACCCCTCCCGACTAGGAGCGTAACATCACTCTGGGTGGGGAGTAACTCGAACCCATTATACCTTTGCCCACCAGGAGAAGCGAGAACCCGCTTACTTATACCGGAGCTTCTCATCCACGTACTCGTGGTGCGCCCTGCTCCCCCGAGGTGACTAAATACAAGATTGTTTCGGTTTGCTAGGAATGCAAATATATCAATCTCTTTTTAATAGGCATTTAGGAATAGGCCACGTTGTTTTAAGAGTATTTATAATAGCTAATTTATATTTTGCTCACTTTATGACAATTTTTTCTCTTGAAAAAAAACATGGAAATGCGTTCTTCTCTAAAAACGCCAGTTGTTTCGATTAGTGACAAATGGGGTGGGTTCAGAGGGTTAAAGTGGAGCGGGTCTATTTATGAGAATACAAAACCCAAGGTTCATAAGCTGCAATTAACAACTGGCTTCTAATTGTTTTTGTTGGTTACATAATGTCAAAAAAGTTTAATTCGTATTATTATAACTAAAATTATTAAATATTAAGACTGCATAGCTCTTCCTATCTCTTTCTTCTGCATTTTTTAAAAACAAAATAATACTTAGGTTCGCTAAATGCGTCATCGAAACGGTGAACACTTTTCGAATCTCACGCGAATATCGATTATGAAATGACGTGCCTTTATTTCTGTGCGATGACATTCCTGCAAAGCCGGAGTATATATTTAAATCTATTTTCGACATCTGTAACTCAACAGGCCACAAAATAATTATAAATGATGCCATAATACAGAACTTGAAAGACAAGCTTGCTCACAGCAAGAATTAAATGGACTTGGTTTACTATAATTTTGAAAGCGATTCAGAATTTTCTCGGTCGCATTATTAAAGCGCTCATAATAATATTAAAAAGAGGGAGATCAATGTAACTTTACCGGATAAAATTGTATTTACTTCTGTTTTCTCTTGAATGAATCGTTTACTCAAAGATTTAAAATCTTTTTCGGGCACAGGTTCCGGCTCCTCCTTTTCGAAATTTTGTACACAAGAAAAGACGAAACAATCCTTTGCGATTGGATGAAATTGTAAGTACACTGCCTTTCTTGTTTCTTATAGCAAATTCCTATTGTTTACTACTACCATTTTTATATACGGAATTTGTAATATTTTTAATTAGGGGCCGTTCAAATATTACGTAAGCATGTTTTTGGTATTTTTTTACCCCCTTCCCCCCCTTGTCAGCAAAAATAAGCAAATCGTAAACCCCCCTCTTATAATTACGTAAGCACACTGCAACCCT
>BGPR01043516.1:0-12918 GCA_013235015.1 Araneus ventricosus | reverse complement strand
TATGAAATAAATAATTTATTTTACACTTTAACTGATTTGATCAGTTAATCTATAGAATAACTAGTTATTCTATAGAATAACTGAATTATACACTTTAACGGTGACAGATATATATATATTAAACAAAATTTTTACATTGGGCACCTACCTTGCATTAACGTTTTATAATGAATCATACCCCCATCTAATACATTCGGATAGTTTTTTGACGGACTGTTCTTTCTTTGTTCCCATATATATGCTATACTACAAAGCTATATTAGCAGTCTTAAACCAATCAAGGTACAATACTGCTCATCCATATTATGCACAAATTTTACTCTTCGTATTTACAAAACAAATACAGTAAGTTATTATTTATACAGTTTTATCAAAAATGTACTGGAACGAAATTGGAGAAAAATTTACTCCCGAGATTGGAGGGAGTCTTCAATTTTTTATGACATGATCCATTTGGCTAGAATCATGGATCTGGATTATTTTTGTTATCTTTCGTATAAAGATAAGTATTTCACATAAAGTATGGATGGACTCAACATGGATCTATGATCTTTTCTTTTTTTTTTTAAACGAATTCACACAATTCTTTGCTTTTATCAGTATTAACAAAATTGCAATTAAATGTCTCGCCTTTGCCAGAATGATTCAAAATGTTGCCAAACTTGCCACTGACTCGCCGGGACATTAAAATTGGCACTATATTGAAACGGAATCAAAAAATAAAACTTCTTACATATACGTCGTTTTTTATGACCTCAAGGAACCTTCATCCCCAATTCGATGAAAATCGAACCAAAAGTTTGGCCGTGACTGCGTAACAATCTAATTTACAGACAAACGAAATTCTGAACTGTCGCATTTAAACACGGACCCCTTCTCGCTTTTGCCAATAACTTTGATTTTGTAAATTCGCAAGATTAAGGATTAAAATTGTAAAAGTTCCTCCAAAATATGAATGCAGGGGAATCTTTTTTTTCTCTCTCTTACAACATCTTATTATTTTTTCAGTGTTAATGCAATTCCAGTAGTAGTAATGTTTCCTAGTTTTCTTCGTTTTCAGAAATTTTAATTTATTTTAAAAAGTGAAAAGATTAGGAAAAAAAAAATACCTTTGAAGAATCATATTCTGAATTTTTTTTTCATGAACTTATTTGTGGTAGTATATTGACATGGTTTACAATCCATGCCTTGTTTGGGACATTTTTTTTCTTTTCATATTTAATGTTAAAAATCTCTTATTTTTAAATATAATTAAAATAAAATACAATCGAATCTCTGCATATCGAATTTGAGGATTCCTGGGGAAAAGTTCCATATATAGAATTATTTTAAAACTATCAACCTATTAATGAAATTTCTTTTTAAAAATATGTACACACATACACACAATTTACAAATTTGCTGACAATGTACTGAAAAATATATATAATCGCACGCAAAAAAAAACAAACTAATTTTTATTTTTATTTTTGGACATAGTAGTTCCTAATGTCTTTTTACTTTCTGGTATACGAAGTATTCAAAGAGAAAGTACTGTAATCGTCAAAAAAAGATTTTGACGAATCTCCACGTTTTAGACCTCTCCGAGTCCGAAAAACACAATTTTGGAATTATGTCTGTCTGTGAACACGATAACTCGAAAACTATTAGAGATATAGGGGTGAAATTTGGTATGTGGTCTTTACACATAATTTGTAGGTTTCTGTCAAATCTTGGACAAAATCCGTCTACGGGAAGTCTGTCTGTCTGTCCGCGGCCATGTGAACACTATAATTCAAAAACTTGAATAGCTAGATGGATAAAATTTGGTACACAGTTTTATCATCATGAATGTAGGTCCGTATCAAAGTTTGGACCAAATCCGTCGAAGGGTTGATGGTCTGTCGGACTATATAATTGCATACTTGTAAAAATTATATCTCCTAAACCCTTTGGCTTAGATAAATAAAATCGGTTTGACGGTTGCTACCATTAATTATAGATATGTGTCCAAATTTCGTTCCAATCGGTTAAAAAAAGGCGTTCAAATTGCATATTCATGTTTTTTAATCCGATTCTACATGCGCATGCGTACTGGTAGCAATCTCTGTGCACGCGGAAGGATTTCGTCACTTTGTCCTTGAGCCGGCAAGAGTGGAAAATCGGTACGCATCTCTTTGAATTTGATTCTTTACCTAAATATTTTACAATCACTAAAACCTACAATGAAAAACCTTCGGATAGTCATTGCATTCTGGGTTACAGTAGGTTCGAATTTTTTTATCCACGCGGGAGGAGGGGTAACAGAATCTTTTTGGGGAAGTATACGAGAAAGTTTAGGGAAGCTTACACCCGCTGGTTTGAACATAATCTTTTGCTGAAGCCGTATCAAAATAATGCCCACTTTCATTCAGAGAGGTAAAAATTCCTTCAGGAACTAAACGGAGTTTAATGCAAAAAATCTCGCTCCAAGTTAGGAAAGAGATTCGTAGAACAGACGCTAAGATTAACTTGACTCACCCGCAAGTATTTGATCTTTTGTTGTAAATGACTACTGAACTCCTGTGATTTTCTATTGCAGTAAGAATCAATCAAACGTTTTTTTTTTTTTTTTTTTTAATTTATATTCCTTCTTATGAACGAAAGCCATGGGTACGTTGTGATTGCAATAGGTATATATAATTTTTATGCGAAAACTTTTTGTTCGACATATAAAAAAAATATTCGATATTCAGAAACTGTTTTTCTAATCGAAATCCAAAATTCCTGAAAATAATTCAATCTTTAGAGAATTTTTGACGAATGGAAGTTCGATTGTATAGCAGTTTTTTGCATTATAATCGAATAGAATTCGAAGAGTTGAAACTGATTCATAAACGAACACTATGAGACTTCCGATAATGAAGCTTTTTTCAAATAAAATTAGGGAATTTATTTCAGCGCTTGCTGAAATATTCTTTAAGGTTTCCAACATAGAAAAAATGCAGTTTTAGCAGTTAATTCGATTTTTCAGATTCTCGAGCTAGCAATTTCTGTTTGGAAGTTATTGTTAATGAATATTCTGTAAACTAGGCAGATGAACCTATTGCCTGTAGTACATGTTTAACGAAATATGTTTTCTCGTTATATTCATTTGTTGCGTAGGAATCGATTAAAATAACGATTGAATATTTCTGAAAAAGATCGTCATTGGTCAGACCATCGACTAAGACTACGTACCAAAACTTAAAAGCGCCTCATGTGTTAATTAATTATATTTTTAAAAAATTGTCCTGCATTTACTTCTAATCTGAAGTAAATTAGTCTTCAAATGCGGTTTTACTAGAGCGAGTTCTCAAAAAGTTCCGTTTATTTGGCCTCGAGTTAACAGAATTCGCCATTGAAGACGTCGTGAAGCTCTTCTATAAATCAACAGTTATAATTAACAAAGATATTAACTATAAATTAATTCGTCAAAAATTAAAACTCTTTGTATTATATAGAATGGCTCATATGCAGCTATTTCTAATATAATACAGAAACAAATAATAGAAATATAAATTAAAAGGTAAAAAAAGGAAAAGTATAAAAAAGAAACAGAAGATTTATATAAACAAAAAAAGATAACAATACACCTTTTTGCGTGCTCAACGCAACAGCATCAAGTGATTGCATCAACAAAAAATTACAACGATTAATATTTAAAATACATAAAATAGAATTTAGAATGTGAAAGAAATTATTCAAAATGGAAGGAATGAATAAGTACCCGTATGACGAACTTTTTCGAAGACCACTCGACATAGGAGTTCTAAAATGGAGAAAATTTTCTGTCAAGGGTAAGATTGTAAATCAAAAGGATACCCCTTGTGGCCTGAATTCTGTCCAACCGCAAAACGAGAAACATTTTGAAAAAATCAAAAGGCAAAAATCGTTAATAAAAATCCAAAAGAAACTATAGTGTAGAGTCTTCTAAATCAAAACATATAGGTTTCAAACCACCATTAATTGAACATTTATTTTTAAAAATTATAATAAATTAATTGAAAATTTATATGAAAAAGATACTAACAACAGATCGTTGAATTTTCTAACAATGTTTACTTTTTTTCAACTTTTAAAATAAATGTTCGAAACTTACCATTTCTAACTCCGCTGAGCTTTATATCGCCTGCAGTAAGATTTAAAATGTCAGTTTGAAGAAAAGACCTCTTATAAAACATTTTTTCCTCTGTTCTTTGCGTTTGACTCCAGCTTTCGTTTGTCTTTCCTTCCTGACATGTGTCGAATCTTATTTCATTGGAGGATTGTTCGAAAAAAGATTCCTTAAGAATACACCAGATGTTCGGAATGGATCCTTTTGAATTGAAGCTAAATGTCATTTTGACGATGTTAGTCAGCGGTATTTAAATCTCATATTTCACGAAGAAGAAACTGCTTAAGTGATGTTCACCTGTTCAGAATGTTTTTTATATAAAACTCTCTGCTAAAATGAATGGAATATTATTTTATATACGCGTTTTAGTGTATGGAAAAACGCTGTGTACCTAATACTAATAATATTGGATACCTTACTTTATATTACATTTATATTGGACGCATTACATTTCAAATTTAAAGCGAGCTTATAATATTATGAGCTAAATCGATGCATTTTAAACACTCTTTGTAAGCATGGAATTTTGAAATCGATTTTTCAATAATTTCCTGATATGCTGGAATTTCAAATTTTGTACACATGTGTATTCTCGATGGCATTACACTATTTTAGTATTTTCAGAACTTAATTATCAGTTAATCGATTAATTTAAAAAAAATTATATTGTTAAATGTGGCGCCACCTGATTGTGAATTTGAGAAACAATAGATCTCAAGATTGAAAAGTAAAAAATAATTAAAATAAAAAAAATTCCGCTATTTAGTAAACAAATGCAAGTAATTTTTAAAAACTGTTATTATTATTATTTTTACTTTCTCGTGTACAAAGTATTGTAATCGTAAAAAAAATTGTGATTTATTTTGAATAGCCATGTTTTAGAAATCCCCAAGCCCGGAAAAAACCATATTTTAGAAGCTTTTCATCAAAACTAAACATATCCACTTTTTCTACAATGCGTTTTTTTTATAAGTTTCTAACTTAGCACCCAACTGTAGGAAATCAGAATCCCATTTTTCCATAAAACTTATTTTTTTTCCTCTTTATAAAACTACCTAAAGTTGTTAATTTTTTGCAAAAACTAAATATATCCACTTTTAAAACCCAACTTTGTAAAACGAATATGTTCACTTTTGGTAAGAAACTCCTCATTTGGAATTCTATCCATCTGTTCGAGAACACGTGAACATAATTTTTAAAAAATGCCGGGAGGCTGTCTTTTTCAAACAGCCGCTGATGGTAAAGGCGTGGGACTATTCCACTCGAGAGAGAATCACGCGTAACAGCCTCCCGTCCGCACCTCATGCGCGTGACGTCACCAATTCATGCGTATTCTTGCCCAACTTTGCGACTCAGTAGTCGCTGAACTACAATTCCGATTTTCATTTTTATTTCCTTGTGACTTCTGTTGTTACCCTTTTTCTCTAAAATAAGACATTAGTTATGTTTTCACGTGTGTAGTTACCGAGATATAGAGGATAGCGTCACCCATTCGTGCGTATTTTTGCCCAACTTTACGACTCAGTAGTCGCTGAACTACAATTCCGATTTTCATTTTTATTTCCTTGTGACTTCTGTTGTTACCCTTTTTCTCTAAAATAAGACATTAGTTATGTTTTTAACATATGTAGTTACCGAGATATAGAGAATCTCCCATTCAACGTTTTTTGTGGCGTTTTGGCGTGTGTATCAAATTCCTTCCCGAGTTCCCAATGGGAGGAACGTAGTCCTACGTTAAAACGCAATGCGCTACATGGGTGAAATTTGGCATATGGCTTTATCACCAGAATACCGTAATCTGCATCAAATTTAGGACCAAATTCTTTAGCGAGTTGCTTGTCTGTCGTCTGTCTATTCGTTCGTATGTGAACGCGGTAACTCAAAAACTAAATTAAATGAAATTAGGTGTGAGGCCCGAACTTCAAAATTTGTAGATCGGTATCAAATTTGGATCCAGGCAGGCAATGAGAAGGCGGCCACTCAGTTTTCTTCACTATTCTGCGAAGCTAAACACAAAATGCGCCATTTTATGGAAGTATACGAGAAAGACGGAGAAACCATCGAGCTGGTTAAATATATAATAATTTGTCGAGTCTCTTTTACTGTTTAAACTGTTTTTCAGTGATGCAGTCGCAAAACAAGCAGTGCCGGGAAATCCATCCAAAAAACGCCCTGTTTTAAGGATATAAATATAGGAATTAAGGGAAGTTTTAATTGTGAAAGAGGTAAAAATACAATAATATTAACAAACAACGAATGAAAAAGAACGAGGAGGAAGAAGAATCTGGTGGATGACGTCATCAGCGGCTTTCATCCATGCCAGTGGTACGCAAACCGCGGTCGCTATTTTTGTGGGTCGCTAAATTCAAAGAAATTTATTTGACAATAAAAAAATATAAGGCTTTTCTTAGGAATGGCGGTTTTTGCGAAAATAACCGGTTTTCGGTTTTTTTGCACCTGGCGGTTTTAACCGCTCAAAATAACCGGTTTTCGGGGGAGGGGGGGTTTATAAAAAAAACCAGACAAATTTTTTTATTAATACTGTTTTTTCAGGAAATCAAGCCATTGGGCAATTTTTATCAGTTCATAAAGATTCTTAGACGCATCGAAGAAGCAATTGTCGCTGATTGGCCTCTAAGATGATGAAATTCAAAGCTTCATAACTTGGTAAATTTTAGTCTAATCGAGACTAAAATCGACCTTATTTTCCGAATCTTTTTTTTTTTTTTTTTGCCCGGTTATTGGATTTAGAAACCGGTTATAACCGGAACAAAAAAAAACGTTAACCGAAACAAAAAACGGTTTTCGGTTAAAATCGGTAGGTTTTCCGCATCCCTAGCTTTTCTTCAATAAACGTGGTCGCGAAAAAATTTTACACAAAGTGAGAGGGTCGGAAATAAAAAATAGTTTGCGCACCACTGATCCATGCAGATTCAAAAATATTAGTTTGTATCAATACTCGATGCTTAATGTTTCAACTCTAGAAAAGCTCATCAACATCAAGTCATCATATTCTCACCTGCTAACTGAGCAGCTCAGTTTGATTTTTTTTTCTTATGACAATTTCGCATGTTCATTTGATTTGCAACTAACCACTGCTCTTTCTGTACGAAATATAAAGATTTAATTTTGGTTCATTCTAAAAGCACGTTCAGAAAATAAGGACTTCCAAGATGTAACAAGTTTATTTACATGTTTCTCCATATCTCTCTAATTATTTGACAATATGATAAAAGTAGTTATGCAAAGAATATTTCGTCGCTTGACAAGCATACCACCCTCTCAATTTTTAAAGAGGGGAAAAAAACATTTTTCGCAACCAGTAGCGCATATTTCTGAATTTTTTTTCGCATCTGCTAAGAGCTTTCTGGTCGGAACTCTTTATTTTTTTGTATGTGTCTATGTTTAGTTTTTGCTCTTAATCTTTATGTGTTGTGTTTTTGCTCTTTGCGTTTTGTGTTTTTGCTCTTTATTCTTTTTACTTTCTCGTATACGAAGTATACAAAGAGAAAGTATTGTAATCTCAAAAAATTCGAACTCGAAGATTTTGACGAATCTCAGTTTTAGACCTCCTGATTCGAAAACATTTTGAATTAGTATGTCTGTGTGTGTGTGTATGTGTGTCTGTGTTGTCTGTGAACACGATAACTCGAAAACTATTAGAGCTACGGAGATGAAATTTGGTTGTGTCTTTAACTATATTGTAGTTTCTATCAAATTTTGGAATCCGTCAGCAAGGAGATCTGTCTGTCTGTATGTTCGGGTCATGCGACGCTATAACTCAAAACTTGAAAAGCCAGATGATAAAATTTTATACACAGTTTATCGTCATGAATGAGGTCGTATAAATTTTGGGCCAAATCATCAAAGGTTGCAGCTGTCTCGGTCTGTATAATCGCAACTTGTTCAGTTTGAAATAACTCCCCTGCGATGCCTACTGGTGGCAATGCCTGTGCAGAGAAGGGACGCTCGGACTTGGCAGCCTTGCCAAAACAAATTCTGGAGTGATTTTGTAAGGAAGCAAACATTTAGGGCGTCTCGCCAGGTCCTGTAGCGCAAAAGAATGCGCAGGGGATTTGAATTTGTTTTGATCCTTCAAACCACGCGTGGTTCCAACTTTGGTTTACTTGCGACGGAAATTTATTTGACGTCTTTTATTATTCTAGTTTTCTCTACATGTGTTAGGTGTATACGAGAAAGTTTAGGGGAGACCACTCCCGCTGGTTTGAGTTCATTGCTGTAAACGATGATTTTTAAATTGTTCTGCTCAACCCTTGGGGTTCTTTGTAAATTTTTTTAAAATGTAGTTCATTTCTTTTGTTTTATGTTTCCCCTCCGGCCTGTGGAAGGCCTTACACCCTCTTGGGTAGTCTGGGCCGGGGCGGGTTGTAAATAAAAGTAAATAAATCTGGTAAGAACATGCGGTCTCGTGTTCACACCAGATCTTTAAGAAGTGTTCGTTATTGGTTGCGAAAAATTGAGTATTTTCTTCTTCTTTGAAACATTGAAATAGGTGGTGTTGCTTGCTGAACGACGAAATGCTTGTTTGAATCAGGGTTGCCACATTGGCCTTTTTAAGGCCAAATTACGGAAATTTGGCCTTTTTTCAAAGCCCTTGGCCTTAGGAATTTCCAATTCGCCTTAATTTCAGTTTTGGCCTTTTTGGCTTTACTTTCGTTAATGACTACCAGAACAATTTTTAATTACTTATATCATTGTTTTTTAATAAATTTTTGATATTACACATTTCGAATGATATATAATGAGCTGTAAAACGAAATAGCTCCTGAATAGTAAAAAGATGTTTCAAATTTCTTTCACTTAAATTTTAGTTTAATGATAGAGCATTGAACATATTGTTGCACTAAATCTTACCGTGGGTGTATGGTGTAAACAGTCCAACACGCAGGATAATGGAGAATGAAGGTTTATTTACAAATATGCAGGAAAACACGTAGCACAGGTACAGGAAACAATAGTCCTTGCACAGATTACCAATGTAAATAGATAACAATTCACAGGTAATGACAGTTCAGCACTTTGATATCTAACAGCACAAACAGTCAGCAAATAACTAGTAACGACAATAGCAGCTCAGCTCACCAGCTGATTAGCCCACACAGCGGATAGAACTCCGAAGACGTTCACGCTTCAAAGTGAAGTAACCAGTCGATCAAAGACCGCTCCCGTGATCCAAACGCGGTCTTATATACTCTCCCCGATAGGACGTGTCGTCACATAGAATTTTCAGGAAAAACCTAGATCTCGGCCCCTAATAGAAATATCGAGAAAAGGGTTGCATTTTCGAGAATCATCTATTTGTCGCCAAGGTCGCCAAAATGTTCGCCAAGTTTGTCGCCAAGGTCATGCGTGCCATAAGAGTCGCTGAGGTCACTCCATGCTTCACCTTGTAAAACTCTCTTCCCAACCATAAGACTTGCATTGCTGGGAAGCGACTTTCCATGACTGTAACAATATGTCTATCAAGTGGGACTCGTTTTCATGAAGGATGGCCTTTTTTCTAATATCAAATGACGTTTTCAGTCCATTTGTCAAATTTGGCCTTATTTTTAAGCAGGTTTGGCCTTACTTTGCTATTTTGATCTGGCAACCCTGGTTTCAATTGATTAGTTTCGTCCCTTCTCAAGGTCGTGTCTGGCTGCATAAAAACCAATCCCACTATAGGCTTCTATGGGAATGTCTTTTACCACGCCAAGTTGATTATTGTGCCCGCTAGGGTTACTTTGATTGGCGCGAAACTGAGATTTTCCTTCATCGTGTTTTGAAAACCATCCATCTTTATTTACAATGAACAACTAATGGCAAATTATTTCCAACTTTAATTCTTGCTCATATTAAGTACATTCGTAAGTATTTATGTATTTGAATATTTTTCTAACTTATGCATATTAGATTATTTACTTTATAATCTAATATGCATAAGTTAGAAAAGAATTATACACTATATATTAGCGAAGAATATACACTATATACTTACAACAGACTATACTAATAACAGATAGCGTCTCTCCGTCGTCGGAATAAAAAAAACTTTACAAAGCATTTCTCGCAAAAAAAGGCGATTTATCGCCAAATATTGGCATCTAAAACACTCCCCATAGGCGTCTATAGTGGGATTGGTTTTTATGCTGTCTGACTCGTGCATCGAATACCAGAATATGCGATATTTAAATCTGTGACTAAGCCAAAGCAGCAATTAAATCAAAAGACAAAAATCACCTGGAAATGTCTGAATATCGCAGGTATCCTTTACTTCTTGATGGATAGAAAAAGGAACGAATGACCCAAATGGACGTTAGTTTAACCAAACTGAACTTCATCCTTGTTACGAATTCCCTTTCTTCAACGTATTTTTCAAAGTACAGTACAATCTCGAAAATCCGGACTGCTCGGGGGTTTGGAAGGTCCGGATTTCGGAACTTTCCGGATTTCAGATATCTTACTTAAACCAACAGAGATGTCAAAGTTCTGGTGTCATCGTGTAGGTAAGTTACGTCACAATTAAGCACGCATGTGCAGATCATACCCGGGTGTTAGGTTATATTAACGTCCCGTTTTGAAGCAACATGAGGGCTATTTAGGGACGGACCTCGTAATTTTGAACCACGGTCAGATGATGAGGACGACACCTGAGCTGGCACCCCCTCTCCAAAGTTCTGCGTTACTTCTATCTTATTCATATTGAAAGACTGTTCTTACTCTTTTTGTCTTTTACCATTTTGCCAGGGACTTTCACTTCACATCTCCTCTCAGGATTGGTTTTTATTTCACACTTTCTACAGTTCAGCATTCTGTGCTCCTGTCTTCCCGCCTGCTGAGTCTTGATTTTTTTTAAATTACTTACATGATTTGAGCTTCTTAAGAAATACTTTTTATTTTTTATTTAATTTTTCACTGAATGACAGTTCTATAGGTTTATAGCGCTCTCCACTTGTTTATGCGTTTTTTTTTTTTACTTTTTGTACCCAGTCTGTTCCTTGGTGTGGGATTCTCTCGGCGCCCTAGGACAGCTATTGGTCCATTGGCCCCGACAATAGATGACTGTTCCAATTCCCGAGTCTCTCCGCAGTTCTGGAAACCTGTTGCCACGTTGTCAATGCCCTAACGGTTGTTTCGATTTTTTTTTTGGGGGGGATGGGGCTATGCATTCCCCTTTTTGACCTTGTTCTTATTTCTAGACTACAAAATTTCATTCCTTTTCCTCTCCCATTAGCCGTTTTTATCATGTATAGGACATAAAGTAATTTTTAACATGCGCAGTTTTACTCAAAAAAACATTCTGTAATTGATAATTTGATATTCCCTTGTGCGCGGGACGTGCATTACCGTTGACTAACGGAATTTATTCCTCTCTATCTCAGATTATTATTAATTCATGTATTTTTAATTCTATGTTTGGTACAGTTTTTATTTGTGTTTTGTGTGTCGTTTGATGTGTAATATTGTTTTTATACTATGGGGTTTCAATATTTGACTTTTTTATATATCTGATTTTTACTGCTTTTTCTGTGTTTATTTGTTTGTTTCTCTTTCAATATTTATCTATTTTTATATATTTTTTACTGTTCCTTGTTTGCCCGAGCAGTAAATTAAGCTATTCTCTCCCCACCGGGGTGGGTCGAACCATGTTTACACTCCCAGCTCTCTTGTATTTAAAATTACTGCCACTGTTCGGGCAATGCCTGTATCATCTTATTGTACCCAATAAATCCCGTCCTCCACATGCTGGTCCTTTAAAGGCCTTACACCCTTTTTGGGTAGGCCGGGCCAGCCACACCAACGGGAGGACGTTTGGCCACTGCGTATGATTTAGTGTGCAGCAGGCCCCATACACGGCGGATCTTCAGTGGAATCGGGTTTCGAACCTGCGACCCTCCGGTCCCGAGGTCGACACCCTACCACTAGGCAACCGTGGCCTTCAGAACACACCCGGGAGTCGCAAGGCAACGGCAAATGGTTGCCTTGGTAATGCCTCTGACGTTTGGGCATACGCAACCAATCGAGACGTATGCTGACGTCAATTCCAACAACTCCATATAAAAACAAGTTTTAAACAATAAAAACATAAAGAGAGGTTAAAAAATGATACAAAGACAAAAAAAATAGTTTAAAATGAATAGAATGACTTTAATTTCCGCATCTTGCCTCAAGCGTTCTGGTTTAAAATTTATTTAGCTAATTTTTTTCCGTCACGAGTTGAAAAAAATCTTCTGAGGTTTCCGGATTTTCGAGGTCGAACTGTATGAGAATGTTTTTTGTGTTCAACATAATTCTGAAACAAACAAGAAAAAACGATTTATCTTTGCTTAAAATGAAATAAAACTGATTGCTTATTGATATGCATCACGAAGATGACGTTTCGATCTGAGGAACTCAACCACTTGACACCATTTTTTTATCTTTGCAAAAGAAACACGCCCGAACAGGGACTCGAACCCTGGACCGTTAGGTTAAAAGCCTAACGCTCTACCGACTGAGCTATCCGGGCCCTTCAAGATAAGTTTATGTTTCTAAAACATTTGCGATCAATAAGATTGCGGTTTTATTGCGTTAGCTTTTTGATGGCATTTTATTTTCATAGACGCGATAGCTTTTAAGATGGGAAAAAAACGAACATTTTTATAGTTTAACGGAGTAAATTTTTATCAAATTGAACATATCCGCTTTTGTTTGAAATGCATATTTTTTTTCCTTCTAATTTTGGTACCTAACTATAACAAGGGTGCAGTCACGAAATTTATTTTTCCCTCCTTGTAAAGCCACCTAAAGCTCTTAATTTTTTT
>BGPR01043515.1:0-12918 GCA_013235015.1 Araneus ventricosus | reverse complement strand
CATCAAAATGTTTTGTATTGTTATTCTATGTTTTAGACTGCCTTAGATAAACAGAAAACATTTTGGTAATTATGCGTGTCTTGTGAGCATGATTAACTCAAATACGAAACCAGTATAACGTCACGTTACATCAAAATGTTTTGTATTGTTATTCTATGTTTCAGACTGCTTTAGATAAGCGAAAAACATTTTGGTAATTCTACTTTTGACATTTTTATGTAACGTGACGATATACTGGTTTCGTATTTGATTTAATCATGCTCAAAGTTGCCAAAAATATTTTACTGATGCAAAATATTTGCATAGGTTAGCTACATCTGCTCTCAAGTTGTTATATGCGATTGTTTTATGCTGTCACAAAATGTCATCTGTCACTATTTGTTCCAGCTGTTACAACAAAAGTTAATGTATTTTGTCGTGTTGGTTTTTGAAATACGACATTTTCATATAACAGCGACGATAAGGATAAAATTCATTGTGCAGTTTTTACACCAAATAATATATAATATATAAGTATTCATTCAATAATTAATTAATGTAATAAGTAATGATTATAAATAAGTAATTAATACAATATGTAATAATAATAAATGAGTAATTATTGCAATAAGTAAGTATTATAGACAAAAAATTTTATGAACACTGTTTACACGAGAAATTAATTCATTGGTCATTATTTATCATCTAATCTGCTCATAAAGACTCTTTCAGCAATGTGTTGATCCGTGAGTCGACACCTCTCATCGGTAACAACATCATTCAACGCAGATACTAATCTTTCGGACGCAACAGAACTTCCGACTAAAGATGAATATTTTTTGGCTACAAAAATAGTCGAAATTTGCAGAATTTTTTTTTATTAGTGTTGTTTTTGCAGGAAATCTATCCATTGGCCAATATTTATCTGTTCATGAAGACTATTTCAGCAATCCGCCAACCAACAGACGCCTCGAGAAAGCGGTTGTCGGTGATTGGCCTAAGATGATGAAATTCAAAGCTTTATAACTTGGCAAATTTTCGTCTAGTCGAACCTAAAATCAAGCCTTATATTCCGATCCGGTTTTTGGATTTTAAAAAAAATAACCGGTTTAAACCGGTGCAAAAATAAACGTTTTTCGGTTTAAACCGGTAGGTTTTTCCCATCCTTAATGGAAACATACGCCAAAAGTAAGGGTGAGTACTCCAGATTATTTTTTATCATACGCCATTTTTAAACGTGAAATTTTTTAGTTACATTAACATCCCATTTTGAAGCATCAAGAGGGCTATCTGGAAACGGAAATTGTCATTTTGAACCGTGGTCAGACGACGAGAACGACACCTCTTCGCCTTGGTGTGGCGTAAAAATACTCACACTGGCCCGGCCTACCCAAAAAGGGTGAAAGGCCGATAGAGGACCAGCGGGGAGAGAGCCGCTCCACCAGCATGTGGAGGACGGGATTTATTGGGTACAATAAGATGATACAGGCATTGCCCGAACAGGGGCAGTAATTTTAAATACAAGAGAGCTGGGAGTGTAAACATGGTTCGACCCACCTCGGTGGGGAGAAAATAGCTTGAATTACTGCTCGGGCAAACAAGGAACAGTAAAGATATATAAAAATAGATAAGTATTGAAAAAGAAACAAACACAGAAAATAAACACAGAAAAAGAAGTAAAAATCAGATGTATAAAAAAGTCAAATATTGAAACCCCATAGTATAAAAACAAAACACACATCAAACGACACACAAAACACAAATAAAACCTGTACCAAACATAGAATTAAAAATACATAAATTAATAATAATGGGGGTGCCAGCTCAGGTGTCGTCCTCGTCATCTGATCGCGGTTCAAAATTACGAGATCTGTCCCAAAATAGCCCTTGTGTGCCTCAAAACGGGAAGTTAATATAACTAAACTTAACCAAACCACCTCCTCTCCAAAATTACACATCACACCAACGTTTGATCCTCCACGCCAGATTTAACCTTCACAAGGCCTACGTATACGGCGAATCTCAAGTTGAATCGGGTTTCGAACATGGAACCCTCCAGCTCCCACGTTGTCACCATTCCACGTGGCCAATGAAATTCGTAACGTCTTCAAAGCAAGAAAGCCGCGTTTCTTGGGTAGAGATAAAAAATTATATGCGTTTTTGTAAATCAAGGGATTCTAGAACAGGAAGGTAGAAAAATTTTTTCTAGTAGTAGCAAATCAAAAAACTTAAAAAAAAAAAACCAGGTAAACAACACAATCATTTCAATATTATTCTACACTAGCAGTACCCGCACAGCTTTGCCCGTGACATGATTCTTAAAACATTAACACTACTCGTTTGGCTCCTTTTCAAGTCAAGATTGGAAAGATAGTGATACGCTAAGCCAATAATACTCAAGCAAAGATGGAATATTTCTTCCCGTTTTCTATACTGAATCTGATCAGAAAATCTTCGAACTCATCAGAAAAACAATAATTAAAAATCAGTAAAAAAAATATGGTGTTTCGACCGTTCTTGTTTTAAATCAGGGAGAAATGTTCCAGTCATTACCTTAAAAAATTTAGAAAGCTAACGAAATTAGCAAGTCAGATGCAGAAATTTTAGTTTTAATTTTTAAAGTCTTTAGAGAAAACTAGCAATATTTAAAAATTAATGGCATTAATTAGGTTACTGACGTAATGTTATAAAAATTAAAAACGTTATTAATCGAAACGTATTGTTACGTTAATTGACTCGTGTAATATAATTACTTTAGACGTTCAAAACAAATCTCAATAGAACGACAATTTCTTGTTTTATCCGACTGTCCATCGATTTTTTTCTACGGTCATCAGAAACGATCGATACTACGGGCAAATAGTATTTATTGTAGAGCGAAACATTACCCAAAATATATTAAATAAAATTTTTCAACATTAAATCTGTCACTATTACAACTACTTGTGTGCCAAAGTTCATGGCTATAAGTGCGACAGATTCGTCTGGACACCGCACACCAACACTTCATTCTGTAACTATAGATAACTATGTCCAAAGTTATTCAATATGGACACTGACCCAAATTCCACACAAAATAATTTCACTATCCTTACACAACTAAAACACAAGTTTTAACCACACTTCCCAACCAAATCACGCAAACCCTGTTCAATACGCCTCAACCTTCATTACAAACATGCACTCCCTTCCAAACTAACACCACCACAACAGCGTGCAACCACCTACACACCAGGCCCCACCAGGGAATGACAGGCATTAAAAATTCAGCGCAATACCTCCCCACCCATGCCAATAGTCGGGCGCATTTGGACGGGCGTGGTCCGCCCCCGTTGGTACAAAAGGCTGTTACCATCTTAACGGTATTACCGGCTATCATTTAAGAGGATTGCATCTTCTCCGGGGAGAATTTGCCTATTGGAAGTGACTGGCTTCGTTCACAAAAAAGGGAATTTCACTCAGGAAAATGAAGTGCGTTTTCTGTGCGACTATAATCTGATTTTAGTGTTTTATTATCCGCGAGGTGGGAATTTTGAAGGGAAACATGCTCTTGAAGAAAATACATTGATAATGGAGATATGTCGCTGACAATGGAATCATCCATCTTTTGATTAGGTTTTTTATTTTATTACCATAAGAAAATGCGATGTTGTTTGGAGAATGAAGTCGGTGGAGTCTACATAACAGAAAACATCTATTGTTGCCATCTGGTTTCGCTTATATTGTTTCTAAATGAACTGACCCTACAGTGCGTAGTGATTTATATTTGTACTAGCTGTTAGGCCCGGCGTTTCTCGGGATTAAAACATTTTTATGTCTAATATTTTTAATAAAAAAAACTATTTTTGTATAGAAAATTATAATGCAAATATTCCTTTATCGTCTGAAACATTTTTACTTCAAATTCATAAATAGTGTAGTATAAGAAGGATTTTGACGAATGTTTTAGATCAGTTAATTAAATAGTTAAATTTTCATTAATAAAAAACGTCCCAGATCAATAGCTGTTCCCGATATAAATTATGAATCGTCTGCTTTTAAACTTTTCTTTAGTATTCTTCCAGAATTTTGTTTATATGTTCTAGCAACAGCTCTTCATACGTATTCTTGTTCTTTAACAATAAAAAGTACATTACTACACATTGTGAATTTTATACAATTTTTTTTTTAATTATTGAAATGAGAGCAACAATTTTGAACGCAAATGAAATTTGTGTCACTGGAAAGCTATTTTTTAAACTTTAATATAGTATAAAATTAGTTATTGTAGCATAACACTTTCGAAATAAACCACAAAAAAAACACAAAATCTTGCTTAATTTTTAATTAAAAAATTTTAATTAACTTTTGGACCTTTTAAAGTTGACAGTGATCTTTCACTTCTTTTTAAAATATTTACAGAAAAAAAAGAAATTTGTTCAAAATCTCACCGTTGCCTAGCAACTAAGTATCATTAAATTTGCTTTATTTAAGAATCGTCTGCTGTAATGATTTATTTATTAAATTTTGAAAAATTAATAAAAGTTGAAAGAAACATTTCACGGAAATAAAATTAGTATCATTGAAAAGGTAAGCTTTTGAACTTTAAGATGGTATAAAAATATTTTTTGGGGGATCATTTGCTTCGAAGTTAATACGGGAAAACGGTTTCGGTTAATTTCTAATTAACTGACCGTTTACTTAAGTTCCGTCTTCGCGAAGTTGACAGTAATCTTCCTGTTGTCTTAAATAATAAGTGTGCAAAGTTTGGTTGAAATTGCTGCAATAGTTTAGGAGGAAATGGGGAACATACCCACAATGACTTTTATTTATATTAAGATCAATACCATTCTCACGTTTTTCAATTAATTTTGTTTAATTTTATGAATGATTTACTTCTTTTATTATTTCCTTTTTTAACACTTTCTAAGAAGTTGGAAAATATGTGTGCCATCCAAATCATCAGTTTTTAAATGTCTAAAGTAAGCTATTTTACTATTTCTGATACAGCTGCTGCCTCTTAATAATTTCAGAAACATCAAAAAATATTAATCAACACTCTGATCACATAATGAGGAATAACAATCAAATTAATTTTCAATTAATTTTTATTACTATTTTGATATAGCAATGTGCCGACCCAGCTAACGCTGAAAAGGTCGTCATAAGTTCTCGTCGAATGTTAAGACGAAACAAAAACCTTGATATACATATTATATCCCAAACTAATATAAGTGTCGTTTTGTTGATTAATTATTAATTAAAAGATACATTAACAAATTGAATTAATTTTATCTAATAAGAAGAGTGGATTTCTTTTCTTAAACCAATTTCAATATCAAAAATAATTTATTATACCATTACTGGAAAAAAAAGTTTAACTTGCGCCATAAAAGTATGGACAAATGACTTTGAGAAAAGGATTACATAATAAGAAAGAAGAATAAAAGTGAGAAAATGTGAATACCGAGACAAGGGATCATAACACGCTTTTGTCAGAAATACATTTTCCTGGACATTCTGCGATTTTGAATGTATGTGTAGTGGCTGACTGGCCAGGTTGCCAGCTTTCCTGAGGTGCAACAGCAAATGCGCAGTGGAAAATCAGTTTTTAATTAATAAAAAATTGTAGAGGGACGAGACTCATGTTTATATGGAATGCCGCTGTTGAAGAATTAATTCAATTTCAGGAACCATTTTTATTAGATGGCTAAGTTCCACGACACGGTACATTAAAAGGTACAAGACGCAAGACAGAGAACAACATCACAAGACAAGTACACAGAAGAAGAGAGGCATCATGGGAAAAACCCGTATGGCTCTAGTAGCGCCACCTACCATAAAAAGGAGAAGGCAGTGAATTGTAACCGCTACAAAATGAATTTTTTAATCAATTGTGAAGAAACCTTCACTAAAATCTTCTTTTAAATTTCGTAGCATTTGTGAGCAAAACTTAAAGATAATCTACTCAGTAGTTTGGACAAAAAAAAAATGCCGTTTCAGATTTATTTATACAGATTAATTAATTAATCTTTTCAGTTTTTCTAGACTTGAATCTATCATATAATGGTTGAAATTGTGGTTTCCATTTTAGATTAACCCCTTATGGGTCCCACTTTTTTTGTTGCTATCTAATGAGATGACCCCTCCTGTTTTGGAAAGGGGCTGTCGCTTTCATTCATCAAAGAAGGCATAGAATACTTGAGATTCTTATGCATTCTACAACTTTGTGTCAAATTATAAAGCTAATTAATGATTAAATTTTAGGTTATAAGCCTAAAAAATGCGATAATTCGATGCACGTCAACATGACGGGCGCGTGACTTAAAGGGTTAAAATTCACTCGACTAGAATATATATAATAGGAAATGCTGGTGTAAAAGCGAAGAAAGATTGGCAGTTAATCAATCTTCGTTGTATATTCCAGTATAATAAAAGAAATAACTTTTCAACAAAAAGAACGCACCATGGTCTCTTCGGTATGATACATAGATAAAAACTCCACTTTTCCCGCGCAACCCACTAAAATGTAATCGAAAATCCTTGGATATCTCCATCCCACTAGGCGGAGAAGGTTGATTTCATTGATCTCGGGACGCTTTTATCTGAATCAGCAGAGAGGAAGCAGCTCTGCTTCCTCCCATCAGCTGGGAGCGTTCGTCGGAAGCAGGAAGCGCGCATTCCCCAGCCGAAGGTTATCGAAGTCTTCGAAGAAGACTCACCTCCAGTATGGACCTGTAAAGTGCAGACAGCTCAATCAATGGAAGACTGGGCTCCGATAAGGTTCGCGAATGATTGTGGAATGGCCGTCATTAAAAGTTCTAGCTTCAAACGCATCGAAGTTAGGTTTAAACAGTTTTACTTTCATGTATACGGAGTACATCGTGAGAAAATCCGACCACGAAATTTTGGTGAACCTACTCGTTTAAAAAACACATTATTTGTAATTACGAAGGACGTTCCGAAAGAACGTTTCGTCGTGCTTTTTTCACAAGGAATCTTTATTACAATCCGAAACATACAATGGCGTGACAAAATACAAACTTTTGGCTATTTTTCCACGTATTCGCCACCGACATTCATGCATTTGTCGTAATGTGTAATCAATTTGAAGAAACCATCCTGGTAAATCGGTGTCCAGCGAGAGAAGGAAATTCTTCACAGCCTGCCGCACCTCTTCATTGCTTCGGAAGTGACGTCCCGATAGTGCTGACTTCAATGCAGGAAAAGTGTCTGATGGGGCAAGATAGGGGATGAAGTCAATTTGAAGAAAACATCCGGATAAAACGATGTCCAGCGAGAGAAGGAAGTTCTTCACAGCCTGCCGCACCTCTTCATTGCTTCGGAAGTGACGTTCAGATAGTGCTGACTCCATTGCAGGAAAGGTGTCTGATGGGGCAAGATAGGGGATGCAGGACGGGTGATCGAATATCTCCCATACCAGGCGACGAATGTGCTCTTTTGTGTCTCTTGCTGGGTGGGGTCTTGCATTATCTTCCAAGAACAAAACCCCTCGAAGCTTATTGCCATTCTAGCAGTCTTGTGGTCAGCGTGAGGTCCTTCGGCACCCGTCTTCACCTTTTTCCTGCACTGAAGTCAGCACTATCGGGACGTCACTTCCGAAGCAATGAAGAGGTGCGGCAGCTGTGAAGAACTTCCTTCTCTCGCTGGGAACCGATTTACCAGGATGGTTTCTTCAAATTGATTACACATTACGACAAATACATCAATGTCGGTGGCGAATATGTGGAAAAATAGCCAAAAGTTTGTATTTTGTTATGCCGTTGTATGTTTCGGATTGTAAGAAAACTTCCTTGTGGAAAAGCACGACGAAACTCACTTTCGGAAGGCCCCTCGTGTGCCTGCATGTCTGCGAACGCGATAAATAAAAAAACGCAAAGAGACTGATGGGTGATATTCGCACATCTGAATCAAATTATGAACATAGATAATGTACGGGTTGACGTCAGTCGGTCTGTCTTTTCGCGCGTAGGTGAAAGTGGTGACTTCAAAATGCAACGACTTTGCAGAATTTGCTACGTAGTCCTGTGATAACATTTTTGGAATGGAACACATTTTGAACCCAATCGGTTCAAAATGCATATTCCGTTTTCTTCATTATACTATGACGCACAAAACGTGCTATAAAGGGCTGCGACTCGGGCTAGGGATGGCCTCGTCCCTCCCCCCACACTTTTTGATGAAAAAATTAAATTTTAATTTCATTTTAGGAGCCTAAAACTAGGAATTATAGGAAAAAAATAGAGTGCGGGAAAACTAGCTAATTTTGTAACTAAATTTTCAAATTTTGTTGTCGACTCTGGTGTACTTTTAGGTGTCTATAAATTTTTTGCACCCCCCACTTTTGCCGCCCAATCACCGCTACTGCCTGCTATATGGTGTCAGTATGTGATAAATACGTGTTGCTTCATCCCAGCATGTGACTCAATAGCGGGCTTTCACCCTTCCTCTGTGTTTTCTTGTGGGGATACAGACTGTTATAAGGAGAAATGAACAGAACATGTTAGTATGAGAGGGGAGAACTCCCCCTCCCTGCTGTTTAACAGGATCTGAAGAAGTAACCGCTTCGGATACAGTAGAAGCAGAATACAGTGACCTCTCACTTGTACGCGCTCTCTTTTATGCGCGTTTTTTTCGCGGTCCCGGCCAGGGATATAGGAAAACAATGATAACACTTATTCATTTATGCGCCGCACTGGAAAAGCACCTCTCACTTATGCACGTCGCAAAAATTTTTTGGTTCAATTTTGTTCCACTTCTAGGAATGCATTCCGTCGCCCTTCCTCTATAGTTCAGATTCCAGGAACACATTCCTCTAACTTATACACAGGGGTGTACGTGGGGGTTCTTGTCATTGACGTCAGTAAAAGTAGCATTTATAGAGCATGTAACGATCCCATTGGACGATTGCAGCGCCACCTCCCGTGCTGAGTATATTTTCCATGATATTCATTAGTTGGACAATGGATATTATCCTGTCTGGGATTGAGTTATTCCCCCCCGTTTGTAACATTAATTATAACTATTTTTATTTACTGTAAATATTAATTTTGTGTAATGTGAAGTATCTTTTGTGTAGTGACTGTTTATTTGTTAATTAAAAAAAATAGTTTAAAAGTAACTTTGTTTTTCCCCAAATTAATTTTGTCTTTGTTTATTTATTTTCTTTTAGAGCTAGCCAAAATTTTTAAATAGTTGCTACAAGCAGCCAATTAGAGAGGTTGGTACGGTACGTACCACGTGCCATTGATCGCTATCGAAAGAACCACCTTTGGAGTTTTGGTTAGATGGTTACGTTTAAAAATGGCGAAAAGAACGAAATAATCGCTTTCGTTTGAAATGGATGTTATTAAAAAAATTCGAAGAAAATCCTTGCACCTCGCAAAAAGCTTTAGCGGAGCATTTTAATGTCCCAGAATCGACATTTGCAGAGATTTTTAAAAATCGGGAGCATTTCCATTTCCTTTGTGTTCTTAAAATATAATTAACGGAAGTTATACACGTATTTGCATTTTTAAACTAATCTTATTTACATTTTTCAGTAGTATATACATAGCATTAATTAACAATATATGTACACTGTATTGATGTTTCACTTTTAAACTCCCTTTTGTGGTTTTTCACTTATGGGCGTCTTTCACATATGCACGTTTTTTTCGCTGTCCCCTGCGCCCGCGCATAAGTGAGAGATCACTTAGTGGTTTAAGGTATGGCATGGTTAAGGAACATGTATCAGGGAAAGAAAGTTGTGGGCTCTATATTGTTACGAACATGGAAAGTCGCTTCCCAGCAATATTAGTCTTATGGTTGGGAAGAGAGTTCTACAGGGTTATGTATGGGTAAACCGGGCGAATGGAGCCATCCACCCCCGACCATTTTGGCGACTTGGCGAAAAATTTGGGATATGGTGATATTTTTATACCCCGTCGCCATATTTTTCTTTAAAAATGACATACTTTAACTCCATGGCGCCAGGGATATGGTGATATTTTTATACCCCGTCGTCATATTTTGCTTTAAAAATGGCATGCTTTAACTCCATGGCGCCCCCTAAAACTGCCGCCCTGGGGATCCATACCCTCTTGGCCCCCGGTTGCTACGCCACTGCTTTTGGTCATACGAGCAACATTTGCGCGGTAACCCATTGCACGCCAGGCGCTATTAAGCATGTTCAGTCATTATGCGCGTTCGATAGCCGCATGCATGCTCTGTATGTTGCTATCTATATTGTTACGAACATGGAAAGTCGCTTCCCAGAAATGTTAGTCTTATGGTTGGGGTATGTATAGGAATGCCGGAGGAATGAAGCTATCGACCCCGACCTTGGCGACGAAATGTGGGATCTCAGAAGTACTGGAATTTTCTTGATATCTCTATTAGGGGTCGAGATCCGGATTTATTCAGACGATTCCATGCGACGTCACGGCCTGTCGGGGAGACTAAAAATAGACCGTGCTTGGATCACAGAGGGTGTATGTTGATCGACCGGGATCGCTTTTGGAGTGAGAACATCTCTCTTTGGAGTTTTATCCGCTGTGCGAGCTAGTAAGCTGTTAGACGCCGAGCGGTATTGAAAGTGCTGTTGCTGTTCTTATTAGTGGATTGCTGTCTGTTTGTGTTGCTAATCTGTGCAAGTGCTGTTTTTTCCTGTTACTCGCGCTTCGTGTTTTCCAGAATATTCGAGAATGAAATGTTATTCTCCGTTACCTGCTTGTTGGACTGTTTTCACCGTACATTCCTTGAACGAATTTCGGAATAATATTCTGACTTAGCTTAGAACATAAAATAATTCAAAAACTGATAGCGCGATATGTCTCTCTCAATGAATACCTCAAAATGCCTTGGTTTATCCGAAACCAGAAAGAATCAGACCAGAAGACCTCAAACTGAGCAGCGTACAAAACTATTCTTTCGAGTTCTTTTGTCGATTATGTTTCCTTGCATTGTGAAAACATTTCTGAAGACTCGACCTTTTTCCGGTAGTATGGTATGATATGACAGGGTTTTTGGAATAAGGTTCATGATAGGATTTCTTGCGCCAAACACGTGGTTTCTCTTTCCTGCAATTTCACAGCCTTTGCTAGGAAGCAACTTTTACACAGTTAGCGCGCTTTCTAATACTTGATTGGAAGAATGGTTCTGTAACTTCTACGCCTACGTCGAGGTCAAGTTAACTTTACGGAATGCGTAGAGGCGAGATTTACTAATCTAGTCGCTGAGGTAGTCGGTAGATAGAACGATTGAAGTGCTTCATATTAACTAGTACGATACTATACTACTCAGCTTCTCAACCTATCATGCCTAATTCCACATATATATATCAGAAGTACTCCATTGTGAGTAATACAGAGCTGGTGACACAGTCAAAGCAAGACTGCTAGATAACAAAATAACAAATTTAATAAAACAACAACTAAAATAAAATCCTAAATCAAATCATAAGATCATTAAACATGCTAGCTATGAATTGATACAAAAAGAAGAAGAGAATAAACAGTAGCGATCAGTCCTTAAATACTGCAACAGGCTCGTCGCTATTGGTCGATGGGTGACATCACAAAGAGGGCGGATCCGATCTGTATGTAATTACAATTCAGGATATTGCCAGATGCCGCGATGATGCCACAGTTCTCAAACATGCCGAACAAAAAAAACATACTTTGGAGATACTAAAGATTTCGCACCAGATTTGGAACCGAAAGGTTTTCAGAAAATTCTCGAACTTCGCAGGTGTAGAGCTTGTCTGAGAAGTTCGGAATTCTACTTTTAAAATTCTGGAACTTATTGAAATCAACTTAAATATATAAAGCTGCTTCTTTTGAAAATCAGTTAGTTCGTTAATGGAGCAGCAACCATGAAACTGGAATAGCAAATTCCTGCCATGATTCGAAAGCGAAAGCTGATCCTGCTGTTGCTGTTGTTTTGTACTACTGCGACAACTTTTTTTGCTACATTTTGAGTGCTTTTAACTATTTTCCTACATTGTTTTAAAGACTTTATATGCAATCTTCTATGTACTTCGCGCTTTCCTTCTTACATCTCTTCCGTTTTTATATTTATACACTTCGATTTAACTTGATTTGTTTCAAGTTTATAACGATGGAATTTTGTAATCTATTTTTCCCTACTTCGTGATGTGCTAGAGTTTTGAAATTTTGTACACTTTTGTATTCCCGATCACAATACACGATTTTAATATTTTCAGAACTTAATTATAAGTCAATCGACTCAAATAACTAAATTTTAGTTCCATACCAGTGGCTCCACCTGGTTGAGCATTTTGAAAAAAATCACCTCATTTTAACATTTAGACAATTTTAACAATGGATTATAAATTAAAAACTTAAAAATTAGAAATAATTAAATTTGAAAATTCCTATGTTTCCTACATTAATAAAAGTATATTTTTATTAAATTTATTTAAAATTAAGTCTTTTTGTCTTTTTTTAACTAATCCTCTGGTGAAGTAGCAATGAACAAATCAGTAAACTCCATAAAAATATTTAGAAACGTTATTTACTTCTATTAGCATAAATTTCCATATTTATTATATTTAGTTATAGAGCCCCAAGGATTATAAATATTGAAAAAAATAATAAATAATATATTCTCCGAGATGTTTTGGCTCTGGTTCCTTTTTCATAGTTCTTTTTTTACAACATTCGTTTATTTTTCTACATTAATTCTTACAAAATTCCATTTTTCTGAATCATTTGTTTATTTTTCTGCATTAATTCTCACAAACTTCCATTTTTCTGCATCATTTGTTTATTTTTCTACATTAATTCTCACAAACTTCCATTTTTCTGCATCATTTGTTTATTTTTCTGCATTAATTCTCACAAACTTCCATTTTTCTGCATCATTTGTTTATTTTTCTGCATTAATTCTCACAAACTTCCATTTTTCTGCATCATTTGTTTATTTTTCTACATTAAT
>BGPR01043513.1:0-12918 GCA_013235015.1 Araneus ventricosus | reverse complement strand
TCAGTTTACTGGATTATTTCTTGATATACTTACTATCTTGATTCTTTATATACTTATCAAATAAAAAAAGAAAAGAAAATCCAATTGAATATTATATTAGCCTTCAACAATAGAAGAGAAACACGCAATTGAATATTTGTTTAAACAATGAAAGTGGTTTGAATTTCATTGTAACAATGAATGACAAAAATATTTTTAAAAATTGATTAAAATTAGAGAAAAAAATCAAATGAAAACTTAATTGTTATCATTGAAAAGACAAGTTTTAAAATTTTCAGATGCTGTAAAATTAATTTTTGTGCTGTACTATTTTCGGAAGTTATTAAGGAAAAACTCCAAAATTTAGTTTAATTTTTAATTAATTAAAATTTTAAAAAAAACAACGGTTATAAGGTGCACATTCCCACCCTCCAAAGTATGTTTGTGCCAAATTTCGTTGCTCTAGGCCTAGCGGTCTGTCCTGTAGAGCGCCAAAACACACACATTCTCCTTTATTATTAGTAGAGACAGATAGTACCCGTGAATCTTGTGATCCATAATTTACTCACATTGAAATGCAGGAAATCAAACATTCTTGTTTTGATTTACTGAATTGTTAGTCATTTACTTCGTGTATATTAATATTACTGTAAATTTTACGTTAAAAAGTAAAAAAGGAGGGAAGTTACCTTCTTGGAGCTTTTAATTTTAAGAATGATAAAAGTATCCAATGTAAGTACGGTAATGCTGAGTACAAACTTGCCAATGTAAGCAAAATGGAGAAACAAAAAAGAAAAATGTTTCAAAGTCTTGGTGGATTAAAAAGGGTTTTGAAAGGGATAAAATAGCTAATGAATTTTCTTTTAATCAGATTCCAACCATGACATTTCCCTTAAATTTAGAGTTTTAAGATCATTTAAGTATTGATGTTCATGATCCAGATGAATCCCGTCTAACCAGGAAACTGAGTGTGAGTGTCTACTATACCGTCAAATAATACAACAGATTCAGCAACAAAAAATTCACATTTCTTGTTCCTGAAATCTTGTTGCAAAAATAACTTACCTTTGTTGAAAGTGATATAAGTGAATATTACTTTCAGAATAATTAACTTTTAAAAACTGTAGAACTGAAACATCTGCTAACTTATCAGCAATGTCTGATACTCTGTCTAATTAATCCAAAAAGAATTATAAACAATTGTATCTTTCATTTCAGTTTCTATTATCAGCTCTTCATCATTTTAAAACCAAACTCAACATTTTCTTTTTTTAAATTTAGTTGAGTTTTAAAAAGGATTGATATTTAAGCCACGTATTTTATGTAAGATCCATGATATAGTATTGCGTTTTTGTTTTTTCCGATTCATTTTTTTAGTTTTTATAGAATTTAAAAGGTTCATATATTACGAGCTTTCTTTTTTTTTATCTTATCTTAGGATCAATATATATTCTCTATATATTTAAAATATATAGAGACATCATATTTCATATCAGTGCCTGTGTTTTACATGAATAGGGGTAATTCAAAAATAAATACCCAGGTAAATACCCTTTTTGGGTATTTACCCGGGTATATACCTAGGGTATTTACCCTTAAAAATAAATACCTGGGTAATTTACATCACTGACCCCATCCGTTAAGAATGGAAGAAAACATAACATTCTTAATTCCACTCAGAAGAAAATAGCTCCATTACACAACAAATTACCGTCGAGAAGTAGCCCGCATCATTCATTGGACTGATACACTACTCGCTATTCCAAGAAGTAGTGTTAACCAGTCCTCTGGATAGTGACCAACTCATTTGATGAAAATGCGCAACGAACTATTAGTTTTAACTCTAGTTAGCGTAACTCTAGTTAGCGTGTTGGAAGAAGCAGTACTTCACTCTTAGAAGTGCTCCAAAATGAGGTAGAAAAATATAATTTGCGAAAAAAGCTCATTTTCATCCTTTATTTGCTTAATGACAATGATTTCTTGTCTTGTTCCGTGTAGTTGTGTTTGGTTCGTATGTTAAGGGGAAATGGCATTCCGTTTACCAGAAAATGCTAATTTTGTATTTAGTTTCAGCTGTAATAGGGAGGTGTTCCTAAAATCATTTATTTAAAAAAACAAAAAGGTAGGAAATGAATACAGTACCTGTGTATTTATTATTCAATTCAGAGAAATGGGTCATATCTTGTATAAATCTTAAAAACTTGCGCTTTCGTCGTCTATTGAATAAAATAATATGCTTAAAATTGTTTTAAGATCTGTAGCGAATAATTCATTTAAAATATTGACTTTATTCTGCACAAAATGTTTTCTTTAAATTTCAAAAAAAATAATGTAATTAAGATGACCAAGAGGTTTCATACACTTCATATTTTTATATCTAAATCTATATCTTTTCTGGTTAATAATATTTCCGTATTAAGCTGTCAAAATGAGTTTCATAGCATGCGCTATATTTAATTTCACTATAATGTAGCATCAACATTTCGAAAGTCTCAATATATTTTATTCCATTTTCCCTTTTTCTAAAACAGATAGTCCTCTTTAATGCGTAAAAACTGACAATCTACTACAGATATCAAGATAAACAATATTATATACCCAGTTGCTTTTCAATTAAAATATAAGAAAACAACTTCCTGAATAAACGCCCAGCATAGGGAAGACCAAGGTTAGTTGAATGCTTTCTGTTACCGTCGAATTTTAACAACTCTGCAGAAAGTTTACGCTAGATGGTAACCTCATTCAAATTTCCGATCGCGAGATTTGAGAACTATAAAAAACCAGAGTAGATGGGAGTCCATAAACATTTAAGGTAAAAGGGAAAGGCATGGTAAATAATGAATTAATTGCGACATCAGATAGTGTATTGAAACATACCATGAAGATGGTAAGTTGCATTTCTCTAACCAATTATAATTTAGTTAAGCTAAGGCAATTAAATGGAAACAAATTAAATAATTAAACAGTATTGAAAAAAAAATATTAATGCAAGATATTTAATGATTCTTCTGCACAAGCAAGAGCTTAATTATTCTTTTCCCAGATCCAGAATTAACTGTACTTAGCGTTGTTCATGTTAAAACATCCGGAAAATCTTTACAAATGAACAGAGATGGAACTTCAAAATAATATATACATAGTGGCTTCTAAGTTGTATTATGGCCTTTTGCTAAAAATTTAAATCAATATCAGTATGCAATTAAAATCAAATAAAACTTGCTATGGACTGGAGTAAATGTAAAAAAAAAGACTGGCTATCAACTTTTCTAAAGCATACCAAGTTCTTTCAAATCTGCAGGTGACTAGCCTGAGTAGAGTCACGAATTTCATTATAAATATAGAGTAACCTTTAATTTTCTGCCAAATTTGTCAGAGTTCACGACAGGTTCAAATTCTAGGTATCTACAATGTTGATTGAGACTGGCGTGACAACGTCTTTAAAACTAAGGGAAGGCAACTGCCGCTGAATGCCGAAACAGGCTGCAGCTGTACAACCGTTCAGAGGAAATCTTGGTATGGCTCTTGCTGTCAGTAAAATGGCACTCACTCACCTTTTTCCCTAGGAAAATCTTAAACGCTACTTCATTCAGACGTACATCGGGCGAAGCTCATCAAATAATTCTGGATGGATGACTGTGCAGTATTTTCAATTTTCTCAGATATTTCCTATAAAACAGTGCTAGAATCACTGAGAGAGATTCCAGTCACTTATTCTGAAAAATCACTGTCCTATCTCGACTTACCAACATTGGATTGTCACATTCTCTTTGTCGGCTTCAAATTATATATTTGTAAATTACTGTAAATCGATAAAATTATTGACAACCTACCAGAATAATTTAGAAATAATATTATGAAGAAAAGAGAATATGTTTTATCGTTATTCTACAGAGATTATAAAATAATAAATATAATAAGACAAAAGGTATTATATTTGTTTTTTATTGGATTAAATTGTTATTTTATGCAACAATCAAACTCTAGTGTAACAACGTTAGATTGCAATGTATATTACTAGTCCTTTTCATTTTAACAGCGCTATTTAAATAATTTAGTATTTTCGGTACTAAAGTTTCTCTATGTCTTGTATAACCTCTCAACTTTTCAATGGATTTTTTTTTAAAGCCTTTGTTAAATTTCAATTAATTATTCCCTTTGTGTAATGATTAACTGAATTGTTAATTGTTTTAACTTTTTATGCAATTTGTTTAATGGTTCGGTGTTTAATCAGTTTTAAATCCTTTTCTTGCACCGGACTATATGCTCCCCATTTAAACGACGGAAGCTTTATGGTGTACTCAGGTCCCGGCTTCCCCTAACTGGGAGATTTTCTTTTGTGTCAGCTCTATTCGCTTGTCTGTCACGTACCGAGGATTCGAGAAGGGAAGCTACAGCAACAGCTTTAGATTAAGTAACCTATGAAATTCATTTCATATATACAGAGACAAGGATGACTGAGCAATGATGGTTTTTTCAAGTACCAACTAACAGTGAATAAAGTTAAACGAATAACTGTCACGTGTATATATAGAAGAATGAGGTAATTACTCGTAGGCATTGCTGATTTTTCTTCATAATAGCTGTTGCGTGTATATATATAGAAGAATGAAGTAATTACTCGTAGTTGATTTTTCTCCAAATTTCATCAGTATTCTCGAAGAAGACGAATTAAATTTCGCAATAGATCTGTATGTGGAAACTGTGACCAATTACTTTAGAACGTTAAAGAATTCGCGGACATTGTCCAGCAACGATCGTGTATGTTCAGCGAATGCCTAGGCCTAATTATTTGAATTCCGATCTTACTCCATCGTGCAAATGATTGTAACCTAGCTAGCCGATCCTAATCACTAGAGTTTACGGGGGTTACTGTTTTTAGATATATAATGTCATTGTGATTTGTTTCTTTTAAAACTCTATAAGTTTGATTAAAAAAATGCTATGAAAGTTTCTTTGATTTTTTTGGTAGCGTATATTTCATTTTTAGAAAGACTGCAGCAATTTTAACAATGGTATAATATGTATGTAAATTTGTTTTATTAGAAGTTCTCTGATCAACATGTGCATCAACAAAATCTTGTTTGTTATTTTCTTGTATTGTTCCACATAACCAAGAATAGTTCATTGTTAAAGTTGGCAATATTTTCTTAATTTTATAAATAAAAATTTAATTAGTCAAGAACTCGAATCTTTTGTCTTCTTTTTTCAGTGCAAAATGCAATGTACTCTTTTCTAGGATTTTCTTCCACTATGGCCAAATATTCCAGACAGTATTGAGAAGGTGGGTAATAATAAGAGTGTAAAAAGATTATACTAATCCCACATAGCGTAGTTCTTGTGACTCATTTGAGAGTCATCCCAAACTAATAGTACCCCGTAGAGGTGTAAGTTGCTACAATGAATGTATAAAACTTTTAATATCTTTGAATTATCTTTATCTACTTGTTTTTAAAAAATGTGTTACGATCTTGAATAATGAGAGTAAAAACGTGTTTCGTAAAAATACTTGAAATATTTTCTTTTAAAAAATTTTGAAAAAAAACTCTAACAGCTGTTCCCGGTCTCCCTTACATTATTAAAGTAATGTTAAAAGAATGTAAAATTTATTGTTAGTCTCAAGGTGTGATAACATTCTGTTTCTTTCTTCTTGTGTTACAATTGGTACAGTTGTGGGGGGAAAAAGTATCCACCCCGCATTATTTTGCCATCGTTCATCGCGTATTAAAACAAAAGGTACCAATTTTCAGCAAATAAGGTTTCATGTTTAAAATTTCCATAAGGGGTCATATATATATTTATAATAGCACTAACTTCAAAACTTTCCAAAGGAAACACTCATTTTTCTTAAAATATTTAGAAACTACATACATGCTGGAATACCAAGTTTCATCATCCCAGCATGTTTGGTTTAGAAATTATAAGCAAATGAAATTCTGAGTTTCTAATGTTAAAATCAAATTTAGAATTTGTATTGATATCTTGAGAAATAATATAAATATTGACCTAGAATTTTTTTATGTAATAGTATGAATTATTCTGCACATTTTACACTTTTACTTTTTATTTTAAAATAATTTCAGTACATGAAATATTTTATCAAAATTGATGTTAAAATTTTTTTGAATAGCAACACTTACAAATTTTAACAGAAATCGAAGCAGATGTCCATTTGATAAGCCTAGGCAAAATTTCAGCACATTCGTGCAAGAAGTTTTGAAGTTACATTAAATTTTCAATTTTCGCCGCAAAACGATGCACTTAGGGTGGCGTCATATATTTATGAAACATTTTCATTATTAAATATAATTATTACACCACTTTATTTTTTAAAATTTAAATATATAAACATTTAACTATTTATATATATAAATTAAAATTTTATAAATTGAAGTGGTGTAATATTACACTATTTATTTTTTTACGCATCAAGTTTTACCGATTGTAATATGTAGATCATTATTTTGAAAATAACATTTAAAGTGCGAAATAATTAACAATACTACTACCGACATTTAAACGCAAGCAGAGAACTTCTCTATCAAAATGTGGACACGACAAATGTTTCTATTTAGAACACAAAATGTCGAATATCTTCCGACATATTCATGACATATTAACCAAAATTTATTACTTGGGGTATTTCTTTATGAGAAATTTATTTATGACATTAAAATCGGTTTTGCTCTTGAAAATTTTAAAGTTAGTGCAATTTTAAATATTTAGATGACCCCTTACGAAATTTTTAACCATAGAATCTTTTAGTATACGTTATTTCCTGGAGATCGGTAACTTTTTTTTAATGTCCAATGAACGTTCACAGAAATAATGCTGGGTGGATCCTTTTCTTTTCCGCGACTGTACAGTGTACATAGATTTAAACATTCATTTGAATATAATATTTTAGGTCGTTATTGAAACAGATAAGACAGTTTTTTTTTATATTTTGACTTAAAAGATTAAGATTCTAGACGTAATATTTTTCATATATATTTAAATGTGCAATATATTTTGAATCATTCATATCTCATATATTTTTTTAATTTTCAAAAAATCAGTTTTCTGTATTATTTATATATTATTTCATACCAATAATTTATTGAAATTTATCACAACATTTACTACTCATTTCTACACTTGTTAAATATTTTTGGAGACGAGCTGTTGATACACTGTAAGTAGATCTATTGAGAATTCAGGAGCTTGTTTTATATAATAGGATACTTGCAAAGACTTAATGATATGATTGCACTCAAAGTAACCTGCTTTATTAGAAATTTGTAACGGAGTTTTTTATTTCTCTCGAATCGTTTCCCTTACTGGTCAAATTGTCTAAATGGTTTTCTGTCCTTTATACAATTCCTTCCTATATAAAATTTTTTTACACGTATCTTTTCTGACAGTAATATAAGAAATTTTCAGTTTCTGTAAGTCAATTATAAATAAATTTAAGAAATATTAAGAATAAATTTTAAATTTTCTTCGTTGGAGAAAATAAAATACTCAGATTTAGGTGCGGATTGCTTCTCACATGGACAATTGTATGTTGCGTGTTCCCGTGTCGGCAAACCAGATAGCCTTTATATCTACGCAAATAATGGTAAAATAAAAAATATTGTATACCCACAAGTATTGCAAAATTAAACTTTTTTGAAATGTATGCTTTGTTTTGTTCCTCATTTCTCATCCATGCAACCATAATGTGCCACAGCGAAGCGTGGCAGGGTACATAACATATATATATGTATGTTATGGTCAATAATAATAATATGGCACAATACCTGGTTATTATATATAATAACCAAATAATCTGGTTAAAATAGATAATTTATGAGAATTTATCACATTAACCTGTTGTTATGTATAATTAACAATGAAGTTAGGTCAATATAATTATTTTTGGTTGAAATCTATTTTGGTTTTCTATTTGAAAATTTGAGGTGCGTGTATCACAGTTAAAGGTTAATCGATTAAATCTAAAAAACTAAGCTTCTAAACTGAAGTATTTGTGAGTTGCCTTTGAACTATGTCCTGTTTCAAATGTAGAATTTCAACCGCTCTCGTTATGCCTGCGGCATCTAAAGTGGGCACCAGACATATTTTTTAACTTTAAAAAACATCCTACGGTTTCGCTAGCTGCTAGAGCCGGATCCAATTAGCTTCGCTAGCTCATTGAATGTAACGAATATGCGTTTATTAATAATTCAAGTGAAGCAAGAAAAGTTATGTTCGTGATGTCTGCGGCATTTAAAGTGGGAACCGGCCAGACTTTTTTCAACTTTAAAAAAACGTCCTATGGCTTCGCTAACAGCTGGTGCCGGAACCTAGTAGCTTTTCTTGCTCATTGAATGTTAGAATAACTTTGCATAACCCCTTCTGGTAAGATTTAATTATGGTATGGCGCTATATAGCATGGAACTCAATGACGAGCTATATTCGTGCTTTTATCGGAAGGGGTTAATTTATCACATTTCGCAATGAATTTTATCAATAAGATCACATGTCCATGAAATTAATCACATTGACCAACTTCCATTGGTAATTATTCATAACAACCGATTAATGTGATAAATTCCCATAAATTATCCAATATAACCGGCTTATTTGCTATTATGGATAATCGCCGGTGATTATCCACAATAACCGATTATCCGCATTGACCGTAACATATTTAATATATTTTATTTATTTAAAACTAGAAGTAACCAAGGGCGAACGGGGAAATGAAATTCCTATGAAAAATTAGAGAACGAAATCAGGGTTTTTCAATATGAAAAGTGTAAACATTAGACCAAAGTTAGATATAATTTTTTTCCATAACTGATTACCGACTCTATATGAAAATCATTCTACATCTTCCAGATTCTTTAGAATTGTAATATTGTTATAAGTTATGGGTAAAAGAAATATCCAAGATCTGATAAATAATAGATGCAATGTTCTATATTATTTTGATGCTTTAACAGGAGAAAATCTTAGACTTATCCTTAAAATTCCATGCTTGTCGAAATTATTAATAGTACTTGTTATGAAACCCAATCAAATTCTAGATTCTTTCACTTCCTTTGACACCTATCATTTCAATCAGAAAACACAGTACTAAGAAATTTGTTCAACATTCACATCATAGGCTTTTTGAACCATTGTTTTTTTTATTTTTTTATACTTAGAATAGTACAAAATATATGTCAAATATCCTGAAATCTTATATAAATTTGTTTATTATATGATCAAATTTAAAACATCGTGCAACATTTCCTGTTCATGCGATAAAAGTCCTCTAAAATTTTCTTTGTGTGTGAGTGATTTTAAATGTTAGAGCCAACAGTGTCCATTTTGTTTACTGGGATAAAGCAAATGAAAAAATTGAGAAGTTTTAAACTGTATAGCAATTATCATGAACCTTGAATTTAGAATTAGAATTTCATTGTATTAAAATCGGAAATTTAAAACAGCACATTCAGCGCTAAATTTGCTGAATGCCTTTTATCGCAGATTTCGAAACAGAGTCTTTGCATGGAATCATTAATTACTCAGAGATTAACCTGCCCATTAGCTGCGCTGAGTGTTTGATTGTTTGACAAGCTGCGTGACAAATTGCTTTGTTTCGAAGTCATTTGAAGAGATCTATGTCTTCTGGGCAATAATTTCCATCCCAATGGTGTAAAATATTTCTCGTAAATTGAAGATTTCTTCTTTGTCTTCAAAAAAGTAAAGACAATGAAATAGGGATTCATAAAACTTGATTTACAAAACATTTCGTCAATCTAGTTATTTAAGAGTGAATAGAAAATTCTTGAAATTGTTACTTCATTAACAGACACTCAATTATCTAGAAAACGTTCGAGACCAGTTGCATTTCTGTATAGATTTTATATAGATGCATGGATACATCACTTTTACTTATGTTTTTAAAAATACAAATGATTCGTAAAATGCCTTATCGTAAAGTGAAAGCTATAGGGGAGAGCAAGTTTCATATGATAGGTGTGATGCAAGTTTCATATGATAGGTGTGATGCAAGTTTCATATGATACCTTCCATCCTCCTCTAGCATGGTTAATTTGTTTTGCGTTGTATTTAAGCGTGTTAAGAGAAGTTCACAATTTGGAAATGATCCATTTTTCAGCCGAATGGCAAGAAACATCTGACAAATTAAAAAAAAATAATGAGAATTTGAAGAAGTAAAATCTGGTTAAAACGATTTTCGATGTGATGCAATGAATTCCTGCTAAATGTTTTCAAGGGTTACTTAATAAATTTTGCGATATGCGGCCAAACATTGCGATGCTGAAATATAACAAATTATGTTGTTTAGCTATTTAGGTCATTTTTGCCTTAATACACTGATAATATTCTTTAATTAATGTTGGTGATTTTAAAGAATAATGGTCTGATTATTTCAAGGACTCTTATACAAATCCTGCTAGTCCGACAGACTAATTCACCCTTTCACTCGTTTGGGTGGAATCTAGGAATTAACATGGAAAAAAAAAGAAACGAAACCCTGAGCATCTTGACCACATCTTCAGAAAGCTTTGTCATCAAAAACTTTTGTTTTTTCCAGCAATTAATATTCAGGTAAGCAGCAAGCGAGTGTAGCCGAAAACTGTCATCTTCTGTGATCTTTGGGAAAATAGAAGTTCGAGTTCTATAACCTCAATTGTCTCAATCAAATTCATAGGAATTTTGTACATTGAATTCCCCAGGTTATTTTTATTCAATTCACATCAATCTTCTGCTTTCCAATTCTTTATTTTTAAAATCTTTTGGTCTACCAGTTTGCTCTTTGTCTTTCTCCTCAGATTCATTGTTTAAGCCAATCTTTGGAACTTTCTATAACTCGGAAAATGTTCGCCATAAACTACTACAAATTAAAAGTTAAGATAATGTTTTCTTTAGATAAAATAATGCAGTATAAGTATAATGCAGTTTAAGATTTAAAAAATGCTACTTTATCCAGTTGTTTCTGCGATTATAATCATTTCAGGAATTCCAACGGCTTTTTCCAGGCAATACCATAAACATTGTTCGTAGCTGAACTATAGGAAGACACGCCCCACTTTTTCGATATGTTTTTAATCTGTTTATCCTTCTATGAAAATATCCCATACTGATGTACCTCTAGCCACTAGTAGTCACCTGTTTATCTTAATTACAAAGGAGAGAATCGATATTTTTCCATTTCAGCCTTTGCATCGTCCAAACCCAAAACAGGCCAAATGCACACTTGATCCGATTAACGGAAAAGACGCCGCACGATTAACACCGGCAAGACTACCAGCAATCGGATTTTAGCCCTGTTCCTACACTCTGGCGAACGATATTTTGCGCTCCACACTTCCTCCATACCCACCTGCCGCCTGAAGTTTTAGCTTTTGGAATGGCCCATTAGCGAGAAAGGCATGCAGTGGTCACTAATCCATGGGTGAGATATTCTTTCAGTTCTGAAGAGTTTATAAATGCGCATGTGGAAATAAGACATGACAAATACGATTTCAGCTGTTTGAATGGTGGCTGCGAGGTTTCAAGTTACAGAAATTAGGCATGGTGGTTGATTTTTAATAACATCTAAACCTCACTATCAGAAGTTTATTTATCAGTCATCTTTGTCATATCTCATTCATATCTCATATGTCATGTACACTCATTGTGAAAAACATCTACTATCCATTAGCCTTCAGCTTTGTGAATAACAAGACAACATTTTAGGCCTCTGCAATGCGCTGATAGAAAGCGAGAAATGAAGCAAAAACTATGGGCATGAATAAATTATGGGTTTTTGTATGTAAAACCATCGCTTCCGACCTAAAATTACAACTATAGTAATAAGTAAACCAAAATATCCATCCAGTATTTCTTAAAGTTTCAAAATTTAAAAAAGGGTAACTGATTCTTGTTCATGTAACTTTTTATAAACAAAGAAAGAGGAATAACTGTTAAAATGATATCATTACGATATTTTAATTTCATACATTGCAGGTCTCAGTCTGTTTTTTTTAATCAACAGAATGCTTTAAACAAACAGGTAACTATATCTCTCACGAAAATATTTTACAACTATTTATGAAAAAGTCTTTCAGTCTATGTTATATTATTTCTATTGGTAGTAAAATTTGTAATAAATTATTAAAACTGGTTACGACATGTGTTCAAATAGCAGACTGCAAACTAAATGCTTCCTTTTCGATAAAATAGATAATGTATTCCATTGAGAATTATAGTTTTGCCATCACAGAAACTTTGGAATTCAAATGAATTTTGTAGCTAATTAGGGTACTTACATAATCGTTAAGCTAACAATTTGCATATGAATGATCACAAATGTATTATCTTTTGAAGTCGAAATATATCATCCCGTTGAATTAGAATCAGTTAACTAAACAGAAATGCGTCGGAACGGTTTCCACTGGAATAGACAATCACATGATTATTACCAAATGAAATTATTCTTAATTGGAATATCATTTGATCTTTAATCGGTTTGTTTTAGATGGAAATTGGTGAAAAGTACTACAAGTAGATAAATAGAGAGATTAATCATTTATTTTACTTATATTGCCGCACAAAGCAATCTATCGTCTTGGCTCAGTTGGCAAAGCTTTGGCCTGTAAGCTTATTTGTCCATGGTTCGAGTCCCAACTACGTTTTCCTTTTTACCCAGGGACTGGTATTTTAGTTCAAAAAGTTGTTTATTTATACTTAGACATTATTCTAGACCTCTCTGTAACATACCAGTTGAATGATTCTCGAATATTCTGTATATCTATAAATGGTGAGTCCCACAAGTTGTAAGGAAGTTGTCTTATGTTATGAGTTGCTTTGCGCTAATAAATCTACTTTATTGTTCAATCATACTCTAAAGTTCTGTGCATCTTTGTGACAATGTATCAGTTATAATTAGAGTATTACAATGCCATCCTAGTTGGGTTCAATTTTTTT
>BGPR01043512.1:0-12919 GCA_013235015.1 Araneus ventricosus | reverse complement strand
AGGAATCTTGCTTATCGAATTCATGACACGTGGAACAACAATCAATTCCGGGGTTTACTGTCGCACGTTGAAGAAACTAAAAAGAGCCATCCAGAACAAAAGTCGCGGCCTACTGAGTTCTGGGGTTGTGCTTCTGCACGATAACGCGCGCCCTCACACTGCTTTAAGAACTGGAGAGGTTCTGCTCAAATTCAAATGGGATGTGTTTCAACATCCTTCCTACAGCCCGGACTTGACTCCTTCTGATTTTCATCTGTTCACTGCAATGAAGAAGTGGCTTGGAGGGCAGCATTTCGCTGACGATGAGGAACTTTAAAACGCTGTGGCACACAGGTTAAAATCGCAGGCGGCCGCTTTTTATGCAGAAGGAATTGGTAAAACGGTACGACAAGTGCTTGAATAATGGGAGAGACTATGTTGAAAAATAGAGGAGAGTTGTGATATGTAAATAAATTTTTTTCCCTCTGTGCTCGTTTGTTTTTTACAGCGATTCGGAGGTTACTTTCCGAATTGCCCTCGTATATAATATGCGAAGCTAAAAGTTCTAAGATGTGATTATGAGTAGTTTTCGATAGAGCAGAAAAGCAAAGTACCTAGAGTTTACTCTTATCCCCGGTCTCCTCATAGCTCACTGAAGCAAGCAGATTTCAGTAATAAAACGTAAATACTTGTGGAATTAAGCCCTCTACAGTGTTCTGAGCTCCATTAAATAACCTGTTTCCTTTTCGCCATTCTTGACTTGCTAATGTAACTAAAGAGGAGGACAAACAGAGAATTCACACTTGGGTCTGATAAACGATAGCAGCGCCCTTTTTTCTGGAAATTGAAATTGACTACTTTGAAACCCTCATTTCTAACAACAATAAATTTAAATAACACCTATTATGTATTTGGTTTGGATAAATGGAAATTTTATTATTTCATATTGTATTTTCCGGATATCTTGCTTTTATTTGATTTATTATATTGCGGAATTATGACAAGTACGTTAGGAATAAATCGATTACCTCTGCAAAAAAGATATTATACAAGATTCCGAGATGAGAACGGGATGTTTAAAATGTTTTTCAAAATTTTTATCAATTGCGGTTGAAATAAAGTTGTAATTTTGCTAAATTTTATTTTCGCTTTTTTATATGAAATAATGAGATTTCGTTTTATTTTTGTTGTATTGCAATAGCATTTCATAATGCTTATTATATGGAATAATCTGACAAAATATGCACTACTCCTTTAAAATTTTTGTTTTCCCGACTTTTTATACATTAATTCCCAAATAATAGGACTTCGTAATAAAAAAAAAATTTTAAAAGAAATTAATTTATCTTTCGCTATTACAGTCGGAAAAATAACTTATTATTAATTTTCTTACTTATTTTGAAGTACTATAATAATTTAAAGTGACATTTTTCTAAAATTTAAAACCAGTATACAATTATACGGAAAAAAATTAGAAGCGCATTAACCATAATTTCAAAAGTTAACAAAAAATAAATATATTACTAATCCCGCCTTTTGTTTGTTATATGCATTGACTAAAACTAAATAAAGCGGACATGAAGATGAGATATAGATAACACATATGTAATATCACCAGAAAAAAGTTTAGTATTCAAATATTTCATTTATCCTTTAAAAAAACTTTTTTTTCTTATACATGTAATAATTTAATTTTTAACTTTCTTTAATTATTTTTAACGGTACCTCATTTTTAATTACTTCTACTCTCATCATAATAGGCACAATTATCGGCGGAAGGGAGTTTTTAAAAGGACTAGGGGGGACGTTGTTGAAAACTTATGACTTGGGTCACTTTTGCATGCGTTTCGATTCCAAATGCGAAGATTTTGTTTAGTCTCCCAGGGTGTTGGAATAAATTATTTTCATTACGAATGCATCTCGTTCCATCGGATTGCGGCGAAAAGCGTACAATTTGAACCCATTAGTCATCAACTCGGTGATAGAGGAAGGAGTCTTACTAGGAAGGGGGGAGAATGTCTTTGGAAGCGCGTTGATCTCAGCAAGAAGAAGAGCATGGAAGACAATAAATGCAATGCTATTAATTTTGGTTCGGATACGAGAGAAAAGGACAATTTCTGTAAACTTCTATTAATCGGAATATGTTTAGTTCTGTCCATTCCATTAATTACAAGAAAAACTGCAAAAAGACATAACTTTTCAAGTTCGAAGCAGATTCGCGTTGTCCAGGTAACAGCAGATTAACCCATACCAACAAGAATAGCGAACCTCTTTGAATTCTTCGATAAGCTGACAGTTGCTGGCTCTGCTCCAACTGAACCCTGACCGTTCACGGCGAATAAGCATCCGTTCACAAACGAATGCTCTATTCGGATTCTATTCGCAAGTGTATACGCACCTTAATACGTAGCCGGTGGCAGAGCTTTGCGTCTGTTTAAACATGGTTGGATATTTCTCGGAAATATTTAAAATGATCTGAAACCTATCGATTAAAGCATGATTGAATAAAATAAACTGATCTTCATTCGCCAAGGACTGCTTCTTCATTGAATTAACCTGCACACAGCATTAGTTGAAATGATGTTTCATGTATAGATGAAGAAAGAATTCATTTTAGTAACAATTTATTTTTTTGAATTTTTTGATAAAATTCCGCGCAAATGAGGTGAAAATTATATATTCGTATGGGAAATATCATTTTCATTGGAAAGCTGAAAATATTTCATTCCATATGTTTGACAATGGCACCGAATTTTATCTCCAATGGTCAATTTTTTTCTTTTGTAGTGTAGTGCAGAAAAAAGGGTGTTTCATTGAATATTTCCTCTGTAATCAAATTGATTTGAGAATAATTCCGAAGAATATTATGATTACAAATTTGAATGCTGAGATGGTTGTGTTGAGTATTTAAAAAAAGAAGTTAAATTTTTTTGTTTGTTGAAAATGTACTTTTCACCGCTCTTGGTACTGAACACAAGTCCCTTTAAATTCCATCAATTTTTCTTTGAAAGTGGCGTGTTTAATCTTACCTTCTTCTCCATCGGTATTAAACTATATCTCACTTGTACAGTCTTCAACAAGAAAAAAATGGGACACCTCTGCAACTGAGGTATTTATTATCGGGTCTTCACAAAACTACTGTCGATGTTAATGACTCAAGACGACAGGTTTATTCAGATAAAAAAAACTGATTAAACGAGTTAATTCATATAGTTAATTAATAGCTATCTCGGAATTTTCCCATTACACCTATCAATTGATTTCTCTGAATCGATTCCCCGTCATGAAATTAGCCTTCCCAAAATTTTACTGTTGCTGTTACTGTGTACTGTTATTTGTTTTAATTCAAGGGGTAAAAAAATACTATTTGGGGGAACCCCCGCCCCCCCCCCCTTATCTTTGAAAGTATATCTCAAGTTTTGGAATTGGTTCTGGTTCAAGAATAGATGAAATTTATTTCCGTCATCTTGGTGATCTTTAAAAATTAGTAACAATGTTAATTGAAAGAAGAAATTCATAGTTTACTAAAATTAACAACTGCTGAACAAAAAATAATAAAGTATGGATTGGGGCAGAGGTGTATAATTATTTTTAGGAGCAGGACAAAAAGAAAAAATTTTGTCAGGCCACTATATTATAAAACTGAGTAAGGATTTAAAATATTTTTTAAAAGTTCTTTAATACTAATGCAATGAATGCGGCTGTAAATACATTTCTAAAAGCTTCTGGTGATCTGGCTCGAACCAAGATATACTGGTTATATTATTTTAAATTATTGTACTGTTACTTTAAAATCTGCGGCAGATCAGATAGAACCACTAAGCAGGCTGTAGTTTGCCCATCACTAATTTATGGAGTTTGATTGTTGGAAACATTTTTATCTACATCTTGATTTAAGATATTTATTGTTTAAGCAAATTTTGTTGTCTTTTTATTCCTTGCTTATAAAATGTTAAATATTGTCAATCTGCATTATCAAAATTATTGTCAACAGTAAAATTAAGAACTGTTATTTGGAAGTGTTCAAACCACCATGATTTAACTAAATATACAATTGTAGCAAATGATTCTAATGTTGAGATCATAAAGCCACCTTCCCAAAAGGGTGTGATATATGCGATAACATTGAATAAAATTTAGAATAGCATGGAATTCAGAATATATGAAAATAAAGTTGAAGTTTAATAAATACAGATAATTTATATGTTCTTCTCATATATGAAGCACTGAATTTGAATCTTATGGATAAAAGTTAGTTTACGTAAGCAGTTTGTTGCCCTTTTTATTTGCTTGTTTCATTAGAAAGTTGCATCTCTTTTAAGGTGTGAACACATTAATCTTTTATATGTTACACCATTTCAAGTGTTATCTTTTCTATTTTCAAAAATATATACATATATATATATTTTTGGTTTTGGGGATAAAAGTTGGTAAATCTGACTCTTGCTCTATTATCATAATTAGGGATGTAACGAAAATTAGGTATTCAGCCTTTTCCGGAATAATAAACAGATATTCGACCAAATAATTTTAGGATTATAATTTTTAAAAAAATTGTTCTTTTATATATATTTAAGAAAAAATATTGTGCAGAATTGCATTTTAGTATATTTATTATCAAAAATGTCTCCTAAAATGTACTCAATTTTAAATAAACTTGGTGTATTTACTAATGTTACATATCATTTATCATTGTTAAGCCTGAAACTATAATGCAAGAACAATAAATGATAAGCATGTTCAGGCAAAAAAATGTTCTGTTTGGTTTCTTATATATTACAAGATACAGAAAATAATGTTCACAATATATTGTGCTTGCAGGAGCCGAGATATATTTTCTTTCTTAATTTGCAAATCTTGTACAATTTTCCGCATGTTTTTCCACCAATTAAGTGAACACTCCATCCCAGCTATTACAAGTTCTTTATCAAAATAGCAATTAACATCTAATAATTTTAGTTTATCCACTTAATTTTCTTCTGTATTTGTCATTGTCACATTCATGTCAATGACGACTCTTATTTCTTTGAAGCAATCCCAAAATGAAGAGGGTTTTCCTATTATCAGAATTAAGATAGTTTAAAATATTATAAAAATTCATCAACATTTTTTAAACATACAAATTCATAACATTTTTTAAATGTATAAATAATGAATTTTATTATCTTTAATTTTCTTGGTTAATGTTTGAGAAATATTTTATTTATATTCAAAAGTGAAATATTTTTCAAAGTGGATATTCAGCCGCCGAATATTCATTATTCGGACAGAAATTCTGCCAAATATTCCGCTATTCAGCCAAAGCACTATTCGTTACATCCCTAATCATAATAGAATTTTCCATTATGTTCATATGTATATTTTTCAGTAGCTTTCAAATTAAAAGAATTTTCATTCATTCCGAGTCTGAAATGTGTTGACGGATTGAACATGATCTTTTCTTTTCATTTCAGTGGTCCAGTTCCAGTGCTAGTCATGAGCCTGCTCTTCATAGCATCTGTGTTCATGCTGCACGTATGGGGAACATACACCAGAGGTTAAAAGTGCTTCAATAAGTTAAAAATTCCAAATTACCATCTCTGGGACTGCATTTTCAGCCATTCCAAAACAGATTGAAACAATTTTTTATGGATTTTTATACAAACATTCAATAAAATATTGAATTATAAAAATTATAAAATTATTATAATTTTATAATTCATTTTATAAACTATATTAACAAAAAAGGCTTCCCAATGAATGAAGCCTTTTTTTGTTAACAAAATTTTTAAGCAGTTTCCTGTGTAAATTATATGTTTCATTTGACATCCTCGAACTAATTTTATGTATTTAAAGCATTGCGCTGTCATGTAATAAACTGATGATGAAACAACCTATTTTCATGATTATTTAAACATTTCATGCAAAATATGGTTTCAGAAAACTATTACCTGAAGAGAAATCAGTAACGTATATTTTAAATAATTCATATCGGCTTATTTTTCTGGTGTAGATCTATTTCTGGTTTTAAAAATGTGAGCATAACTTCCAATGATTTCAAATCTGAGATGTATTTCTATTGGTACATTATGTATTTGTTCAAATTCATCTTGAAAGTCTTAACATTGCATGAACGTTAATATTTTCTGAGTGTTTTTTTTCCCCTTTCCTTTCTGCAACTTTTTTTATTTAGTGTCTTTTTTTTATATATAGCAAGCCCTTATTATGTTGCATGTTTTAATGATATTCAAACTGGAAATTTAATATCTTCATTTTAACACGTGCTGGAACTTTTCCCCTTAAAATTCAAACAGATGCAAAAATCCTGTCACATAATTTTTCAATGAAAGAAAATTGATCAACAGAAAAATCAGTTTTACAGTTAACGAGAATAAAAATGGACTGAGGGAAAAGTACATCCCAAGAATTGTCTATAGAACATGTGCATAGGAAGTAATAAATTGTGTAATATGTCTTTTGATGACATAATCAGGGATTCTTTTTTTCGGGGGGGGGTCAAGAAAGAAAATGTTGATATTTGTAACTTGGAGGATTCTCTACAGACGAGGGGGTACACATGCAGTTTGCAGGAAAACTAAAATTTTATTTTAGCTGCTTAAAAATAAGAATTCTAAAACAGTAATAGAATCTGGAAAAGCTAGCCCATGTAGTCAAGCTCCACCAGAGACTCTAAAGCCAAATGTCCCATCCATTATGGGTAAAATGATTCCTGGGAAGAGACTGAAGTATTCCCTTGAAAGGCCTGAAGACCACAGGAACATCCAGACACATATCACTCAGATCAGTCTGATCAAAGTAGCTGAAATTTGTTATCTGGGGACTACCAGAGGACCTAAACACCCGTGAAATTATTGCCGAACTCACTAGCCAAAAATTGATCTCAACCCAAGTCAGTCCTGTACGTCGTGGAGGATCCAAAAACTAACTTTCTTCTCATTTTGGTGATGCTACCAAAGACTCGTGAAAATGCTGCTATCCATGGGCGCATATCTATTGGCTACTATAAAGTTACAGTTGAAGCTCTCAGAAGGAAAGTTTCACCTGGGCAATGCTTCAAATGTCAACAGAACTTTCATAATTCACGTTTTCGCAAGAGAGACCCTGTTCTTGCGAAGTGTTCTGCACCCCACGAGTAGAGAAATTGCCCCAAGCCCATTGAGACCCCTGTGAAGTTTGCAAAGAGTGAAGGCGACGACCCAGCAAACTATTCGGGTTGTACTGAAAAACCTCTCCAAGTCAAAAAATCAGCAGAAGTCGAATTAACAACAACTGCATGGAACGATGAAGTCAAAGGTCCGACCCCAGCCAAGCGAGAAACTCCAGGATTTGTCCCGCGATCTATCCTACTTAAACACCCACCCCTCCTAATCGAGAATGCAGGGCAAGTCGAATTCCAGTCAGACAGTAGTCAGCCTCCGACTAGAACGGAGCCTTTTAATTACTCCTCCATTGCTGCCTCTCTATGGCAAATGACTTCGATGATATCTAATCTATCTCGAATGATGTCATCCTTCATGAATCAGATCATGGCGATGCTTTTAACACTGAAGAGTTCCCTGAAAATTCAGGCACAAGGTGCCCCTCCGAACTGAACCTTTTCATTTTTTCCCGTGTTCTCTTTGCGGTGATCTCTACTTGAAACATTGTAAAAGTGCTTAGGCACTACACCCTAGAAAACATGAACATCAGTCAGGTGCAGTTGTCCTGCACGTACATATTGACGTGGTAGGTCCATTGCCTCAGATAAGGATTAATAGGTATCTTCTGACATGTATTGATAGGTTCACCAGCTGTGTTGAAGCTGCCACCATGCTTGATCAGCCAGCAAGGACATTGCAGATATTTTCCTACAGGAATGGGTTTCTGGTTTTGGCGTACCCGATGTCATTACTATCGACAGAAGTACAAACTTTCAGAGCCATTTGTTCCCGGTCCGTTGGAGGTCAAAACTTCCGATTGATTTTAATTTAACTTCTATGTTACAAATATTTCTACAAATTTAAAATAACAAACCATTTAATCGAGGGTCAAATTTAAGAGAGTGGTTTCATTCTCCTGCGCAAAAATATCCGTAATTTTAAATTGAAAGTAAATTAAATAATGGTAACATATACCAAAACATTTTAATACACTCTAAATATATTAATGCAAAGTTTGCGTGCTCTCTTGACTTGTGAAGCGGTAAGGTAACTGTTAAAATAAATAAGTAATTAAAAATTTTAAAAAATCACTGTTCTGCGAACAAATTTAACATTAAAAAATAATTTAAACGTTATTTGAATTTAATTTAAATGAGTTCATGTAAACAGCCCTTGAAAATAAAAAGACACCACAAAATTTAATTCCTCTGAAAATACTGCAAAAATTATAGCGAGTTTCCTCAAAATTGTGAGGTTGCCTATTTTACCTATCACATTGTTAGGGCCTGCAGACACACATTTGTAAATCAGGAATTCATACAGTTTTAGAAATGGAACTATTACAGGTGTGGTTTAAAAATTATAGACATTTATGCTAAAGCTTTTTAATCAATTCCAATCAATTAATTAATTCAGAAGAAATGAGTTGTTCCTTATTAAATTGAACAAATCCCTTTTGCAAAGGGATAATGAATAGATACAGTGGACAGTAATATTCCTTAAACATCGATATGCTATCGATATTATCGAAGCAATGTTGATAGTATCGGGTTTCCGGAACTATCGACTTTCAATGAACTATCGATACTATCGATAGTCTTCCTTAGTCAATACTATCGATAGTTAAGGATAATTTCTTAATTATCGAGTGGAAGAACAACTATCGATAGTTGTACTGTCGATGTTTAAGGAACACTACTGGTCAGAGACCGAAGGAAAAAAGTAACATCAAAAAATAATAATACATAGAAATCGAAAATTAGTCAGGTTTAAAAAAGATTTCTGAGGTATGCGTTTTATGGAAATGGCTTTTTTTCCGGTGATGGGAAGGAACGAAAAAACATGTTTGCAAAGATTCACCGATAGGTGGCACAGATATAAACGAATGGAAATGTAGATGAAGTGAATGATAATATCAACATTTTTTTTATTACATTCACACGTGTTCGTCACTATCTCTACTACAAGAAACAACACAGTGCAGAGAAGTCCCAACGCCTGCGACAGCTGGAAGATAAGAAAGGAAATTAGCTGGGCGTTATAAACCGAAAAGCTTGCGATGCTGCAGATCGCGTTTCTTAAAGCTGCTGAACAAGGTTTATTAACCATGTAGGTTTTCTATTTTTTTAACCATACGCTGTCAAAAATTTCTCAAATCTATCTTCAATGATTCATGATTAATATAAAAATGTTTAGCAGCTTACATTTTCGTCTAGTGTACTTTACACTTTTTTGAGACATGCCACCTTATATTGCAAGTGATTAAATTGCCAAAAGGTCATTTGATGGAGCCCATAGCACCGGAAAATCTTATTCAGTAGTAATAATGTATGTAATTTGATGATATGAAAATACTTGAATGTAAGAGATGATGACAAAATGTTTTCCTCTGTTCAGAAGCCGTAGTATGACGAAGCTGTGATTGGAGAAGCTGGAGCATATTCAACATCTAAGGCCGCGGAGAACGGAAGAGAGTTCTAAAGATTGGTGAAAGTAAGAGTGCGTCGGACAGAAGTTGTACCTTGCTCAGCTATTTGGAAGGCAGTAATACTACGTGTTAACTGACTTGCTGTGTAATGCAGATTTCTTTTTAACATTCGATTTGCATATTTTTGAGGAGTTGGTTATTATAATGATGCCTGACGGGGAGTTTTTGTTTAAAATTTTATCTATGTGAAGAAAAATATAACCATCAGTGCACATGAAATGATTATCCTGCACCAAATTTAACAATCCGATTATTTTTTATGGTTACTTGAAATATTTACTAATTTCTTTGCCCATGCTGCACTTAATTGTGGGAAAAAACTGAGAATTCACGTAGCTTTACAAGGGGTTAAACATGTTTCAGTTAAAATGAGATTCAATCTTCACTTAAATAGTAAATCAGGATTCTAAAAAAATGTGAAATAAATTTTACCACTTTTAATATTATACATATTTCCTTATACAATTTTAGAGATTTGCTGTAATAATTTCCAGCGTCGATGTTTCACTGATTGTTTTAAAAAAAGCCTGGATTTTTATGTCTGGGCTGGTAACTGAAAATTATCGTTATTGTCATTTGGCTCGCATGTGACATGAAAAAGTGAATGTTACAATATGCGAATACAAAATTTCTAAGATGCGATTATTGGTTGTGTCTGATACAGCAGAAAACCAAAGTACCTAGTGTTTACAATTATCCCCTATCTGCTCATAGCTAGCCCACTGAAGCAAGCAGGTTTCAGGAACTAAATCCGCGCAGTACTAAAACATAAGTACTTGAAATTAAGTCCTCTGCAGGGATATGAGTTCCATATTCGCCATTCTTGACTTGCTAATGTAATCAAGGAGGAGGACAAGCAGAAGATTCACACTTGTGTGTGATAAACGATCGCATCGCCCGTTTTTGAGGAAATTGGAATTGACTACTTTGAATCCCCCATTTCCGAAGAAAAACTATTTAAATGAAACCTATTATGTCTTTGGTTTGGATAAATGGACATTTTATTATTTCATATTGTATATTCCGGATGTCCTATTTTTATTTGACTTATTGTATTGCAGAATTATGACAAGTACGTTAAGAATAAATCGATGAGCTCTGTAAAATAGATATTATTCAAGATTCCTCGAGATGAGAACGGCATGTTTAAAATCTTTTACCAAAGAAAATCAATTTATTGAAACCTATTATGTCTTTGGTTTGGATAAATGGACAATTTATTATTTCATATTGTATATTCCGGATGTCCTATTTGTATTTGACTTATTGTATTGCGGAATTATGACAAGTACGTTAAGAATAAAACGATTAGCTCTGAAAAATAGATATTATTCAAGATTCCTCGAGATGAGAACAGCATGTTTAAAATGTTTTTCCAAAGAAAATCAATTTAAATGACACATATTATGTCCTTGGTTTGGATAAATGGACATTCTATTAGTTCATATTGTATATTCTGGATGTCCTATTTTTATTTGACTTTTTGTACTGCGGAATTATGACAAGTAGTTAGGAATAAATCGATGAGCTCTGAAAAATAGATATTATTCAAAATTCCTCGAGATGCGAACGGCATGTTTAAAATGTTTTTGAAAATTTTTATCAAATGTGGTTAAAATGAATTGCAAAATTGTAATTTTGTTAAATTTTATTTTCGCTTTTGTATATGAAATATTGAGATTTCATTTTATTTTTGTTGTATTGCAATAGCATTTCATAATGCTTATTATATGGAATAATCTGACAAAATATGCACTACTCCTTTAAAATTTTTGTTTTCTCGACTTTTATTCGTTAATTCCCGAGTAATAGGACTTCGTAATAAAAATAATTTTAAAAGAAATCAGTTTATCTTTCGCTATTAAAGTCGAAAAAATTAAGTTACTATTATTTTTCTTGCTTATTTTGAACTGCTATAATAATTTAAGGTGACATTTTTTCAAAATTTAAAACCCGGATACAATTATAGCGAAAAAAATGTGAAGCGCATTCACCATAATTTCAAAGGTAACAAAAAATTATTATATTAGTAATCCTACCTTTTGCTTGTTATATGCATTGACTAAAACTAAATAAAGCTGACATGTAGATGAGATAGAGACAACACATATGTAATCTCACCAGAAAAAAGTTTAGTATTCTAATATTTCATATCTCCTTTAAAAAATTTTTTTCTTATATATATAATAGTTTAATTTTTTAACTTTCTTTAATTATTTTTAACGATACATCTTTTTTAATTACTTCTACTTTCATCGTAATAGGCGCACTTTTACTTTCACTTCGAGTCACGAGACTTCCGGGAAAATCCGCCTTTCTGGATTCTTAAACTTTCTGCGCATTCCGTCTGCCCTTTTCAATTACAACATGTATGCCGACAGCAACAGCATGCCGCTTCGGCGTAACATTTTTTTATGGTTTAAAGGTAAGTATACACTTGGCGAACAGAACATGATTAAAACAGTTAGTTTACGATTCGCTGAGTGTTTGAGGAAATTTTACAAGTCAAACAGATTTTGTTCCATAGAAATGGACGAACGAGCTTGGAATCCGTCATTCCTCTACAGCGGAGTGGAGTTTTTGAAAGGGCTTCTGGAGACATTGTTGAAAACTTATGACTTGTATCACTTTTGCATACGTTTCGCGTCGAAATACGAAGTTTTTGTTTAGTCTCCCAGGGTGTTGGAATAAATTATTCTAATTACGAATACATCTAGTTCCATCGGATTGCAACTAACAGCGTACACTTTGAATCCATTATTCATAAACTCTGTGATAGAGGGAGGATTCTTAATGGGAGGGAGGAGAATGTCTTGGAAGCGCGTTGAACTCAGCAAGAAGAAGAGCATGGAAGACAATAAATTCAATGCTATTAATTTAGAGAATTATTGAATTTACACTTGAATGAATCGAGTAGGCAACTTTATTATACAGTAAAATTTAAAAGAGCATAACGGAAATATTTACTTGTGCAATGTATTAAACAAGTAATCTAATACTGATTTTCCTTTGCTAAAGACTGCTTCTTCATTGGATTAACCTGCACACAACATTTGTTGAAATGATGTTTCATGCATATATGAAGAAAAAATTCATTTTAGTAACAATTTATTTTTTGAATGTTTTTATAAAATTCCGTGCAAGTAAGGTGAAAATTATACATTCGTATGGGAAATATCATTTTCATTGAAAACTGCAAATATTTCATTCCATATGTTTGACAATGGCACCGAATTTTGTCTCCGATGGACAATTTGTTTCTTCTCTAGTGTAGTGCAGAAAAAAGGATGTTTCATTAAATATTTCGTCCGTA
>BGPR01043511.1:0-12920 GCA_013235015.1 Araneus ventricosus | reverse complement strand
CATCAAAATGTTTTGTATTGTTATTCTATGTTTTAGACTGCCTTAGATAAACAGAAAACATTTTGGTAATTATGCGTGTCTGTGAGCATGATTAACTCAAATACGAAACCAGTATAACGTCACGTTACATCAAAATGTTTTGTATTGTTATTCTATGTTTTAGACTGCTTTAGATAAGCGAAAAACATTTTGGTAATTCTACTTTTGACATTTTTATGTAACGTGACGATATACTGGTTTCGTATTTGATTTAATCATGCTCAAAGTTGCCAAAAATATTTTACTGATGCAAAATATTTGCATAGGTTAGCTACATCTGCTCTCAAGTTGTTATATGCGATTGTTTTATGCTGTCACAAAATGTCATCTGTCACTATTTGTTCCAGCTGTTACAACAAAAGTTAATGTATTTTGTCGTGTTGGTTTTTGAAATACGACATTTTCATATAACAGCGACGATAAGGATAAAATTCATTGTGCAGTTTTTACACCAAATAATATATAATATATAAGTATTCATTCAATAATTAATTAATGTAATAAGTAATGATTATAAATAAGTAATTAATACAATATGTAATAATAATAAATGAGTAATTATTGCAATAAGTAAGTATTATAGACAAAAAATTTTATGAACACTGTTTACACGAGAAATTAATTCATTGGTCATTATTTATCATCTAATCTGCTCATAAAGACTCTTTCAGCAATGTGTTGATCCGTGAGTCGACACCTCTCATCGGTAACAACATCATTCAACGCAGATACTAATCTTTCGGACGCAACAGAACTTCCGACTAAAGATGAATATTTTTTGGCTACAAAAATAGTCGAAATTTGCAGAATTTTTTTTTATTAGTGTTGTTTTTGCAGGAAATCTATCCATTGGCCAATATTTATCTGTTCATGAAGACTATTTCAGCAATCCGCCAACCAACAGACGCCTCGAGAAAGCGGTTGTCGGTGATTGGCCTAAGATGATGAAATTCAAAGCTTTATAACTTGGCAAATTTTCGTCTAGTCGAACCTAAAATCAAGCCTTATATTCCGATCCGGTTTTTGGATTTTAAAAAAAATAACCGGTTTAAACCGGTGCAAAAATAAACGTTTTTCGGTTTAAACCGGTAGGTTTTTCCCATCCTTAATGGAAACATACGCCAAAAGTAAGGGTGAGTACTCCAGATTATTTTTTATCATACGCCATTTTTAAACGTGAAATTTTTTAGTTACATTAACATCCCATTTTGAAGCATCAAGAGGGCTATCTGGAAACGGAAATTGTCATTTTGAACCGTGGTCAGACGACGAGAACGACACCTCTTCGCCTTGGTGTGGCGTAAAAATACTCACACTGGCCCGGCCTACCCAAAAAGGGTGAAAGGCCGATAGAGGACCAGCGGGGAGAGAGCCGCTCCACCAGCATGTGGAGGACGGGATTTATTGGGTACAATAAGATGATACAGGCATTGCCCGAACAGGGGCAGTAATTTTAAATACAAGAGAGCTGGGAGTGTAAACATGGTTCGACCCACCTCGGTGGGGAGAAAATAGCTTGAATTACTGCTCGGGCAAACAAGGAACAGTAAAGATATATAAAAATAGATAAGTATTGAAAAAGAAACAAACACAGAAAATAAACACAGAAAAAGAAGTAAAAATCAGATGTATAAAAAAGTCAAATATTGAAACCCCATAGTATAAAAACAAAACACACATCAAACGACACACAAAACACAAATAAAACCTGTACCAAACATAGAATTAAAAATACATAAATTAATAATAATGGGGGTGCCAGCTCAGGTGTCGTCCTCGTCATCTGATCGCGGTTCAAAATTACGAGATCTGTCCCAAAATAGCCCTTGTGTGCCTCAAAACGGGAAGTTAATATAACTAAACTTAACCAAACCACCTCCTCTCCAAAATTACACATCACACCAACGTTTGATCCTCCACGCCAGATTTAACCTTCACAAGGCCTACGTATACGGCGAATCTCAAGTTGAATCGGGTTTCGAACATGGAACCCTCCAGCTCCCACGTTGTCACCATTCCACGTGGCCAATGAAATTCGTAACGTCTTCAAAGCAAGAAAGCCGCGTTTCTTGGGTAGAGATAAAAAATTATATGCGTTTTTGTAAATCAAGGGATTCTAGAACAGGAAGGTAGAAAAATTTTTTCTAGTAGTAGCAAATCAAAAAACTTAAAAAAAAAAAACCAGGTAAACAACACAATCATTTCAATATTATTCTACACTAGCAGTACCCGCACAGCTTTGCCCGTGACATGATTCTTAAAACATTAACACTACTCGTTTGGCTCCTTTTCAAGTCAAGATTGGAAAGATAGTGATACGCTAAGCCAATAATACTCAAGCAAAGATGGAATATTTCTTCCCGTTTTCTATACTGAATCTGATCAGAAAATCTTCGAACTCATCAGAAAAACAATAATTAAAAATCAGTAAAAAAAATATGGTGTTTCGACCGTTCTTGTTTTAAATCAGGGAGAAATGTTCCAGTCATTACCTTAAAAAATTTAGAAAGCTAACGAAATTAGCAAGTCAGATGCAGAAATTTTAGTTTTAATTTTTAAAGTCTTTAGAGAAAACTAGCAATATTTAAAAATTAATGGCATTAATTAGGTTACTGACGTAATGTTATAAAAATTAAAAACGTTATTAATCGAAACGTATTGTTACGTTAATTGACTCGTGTAATATAATTACTTTAGACGTTCAAAACAAATCTCAATAGAACGACAATTTCTTGTTTTATCCGACTGTCCATCGATTTTTTTCTACGGTCATCAGAAACGATCGATACTACGGGCAAATAGTATTTATTGTAGAGCGAAACATTACCCAAAATATATTAAATAAAATTTTTCAACATTAAATCTGTCACTATTACAACTACTTGTGTGCCAAAGTTCATGGCTATAAGTGCGACAGATTCGTCTGGACACCGCACACCAACACTTCATTCTGTAACTATAGATAACTATGTCCAAAGTTATTCAATATGGACACTGACCCAAATTCCACACAAAATAATTTCACTATCCTTACACAACTAAAACACAAGTTTTAACCACACTTCCCAACCAAATCACGCAAACCCTGTTCAATACGCCTCAACCTTCATTACAAACATGCACTCCCTTCCAAACTAACACCACCACAACAGCGTGCAACCACCTACACACCAGGCCCCACCAGGGAATGACAGGCATTAAAAATTCAGCGCAATACCTCCCCACCCATGCCAATAGTCGGGCGCATTTGGACGGGCGTGGTCCGCCCCCGTTGGTACAAAAGGCTGTTACCATCTTAACGGTATTACCGGCTATCATTTAAGAGGATTGCATCTTCTCCGGGGAGAATTTGCCTATTGGAAGTGACTGGCTTCGTGCACAAAAAAGGGAATTTCACTCAGGAAAATGAAGTGCGTTTTCTGTGCGAATATAATCTGATTTTAGTGTTTTATTATCCGCGAGGTGGGAATTTTGAAGGGAAACATGCTCTTGAAGAAAATACATTGATAATGGAGATATGTCGCTGACAATGGAATCATCCATCTTTTGATTAGGTTTTTTATTTTATTACCATAAGAAAATGCGATGTTGTTTGGAGAATGAAGTCGGTGGAGTCTACATAACAGAAAACATCTATTGTTGCCATCTGGTTTCGCTTATATTGTTTCTAAATGAACTGACCCTACAGTGCGTAGTGATTTATATTTGTACTAGCTGTTAGGCCCGGCGTTTCTCGGGATTAAAACATTTTTATGTCTAATATTTTTAATAAAAAAAACTATTTTTGTATAGAAAATTATAATGCAAATATTCCTTTATCGTCTGAAACATTTTTACTTCAAATTCATAAATAGTGTAGTATAAGAAGGATTTTGACGAATGTTTTAGATCAGTCAATTAAATAGTTAAATTTTCATTAATAAAAAACGTCAAAATAAACCAGATCAATAGCTGTTCCCTATATAAATTATGAATCGTCTGCTTTTAAACTTTTCTTTAGTATTCTTCCAGAATTTTGTTTATATGTTCTAGCAACAGCTCTTCATACGTATTCTTGTTCTTTAACAATAAAAAGTACATTACTACACATTGTGAATTTTATACAATTTTTTTTTTAATTATTGAAATGAGAGCAACAATTTTGAACGCAAATGAAATTTGTGTCACTGGAAAGCTATTTTTTAAACTTTAATATAGTATAAAATTAGTTATTGTAGCATAACACTTTCGAAATAAACCACAAAAAAAACACAAAATCTTGCTTAATTTTTAATTAAAAAATTTTAATTAACTTTTGGACCTTTTAAAGTTGACAGTGATCTTTCACTTCTTTTTAAAATATTTACAGAAAAAAAAGAAATTTGTTCAAAATCTCACCGTTGCCTAGCAACTAAGTATCATTAAATTTGCTTTATTTAAGAATCGTCTGCTGTAATGATTTATTTATTAAATTTTGAAAAATTAATAAAAGTTGAAAGAAACATTTCACGGAAATAAAATTAGTATCATTGAAAAGGTAAGCTTTTGAACTTTAAGATGGTATAAAAATATTTTTTGGGGGATCATTTGCTTCGAAGTTAATACGGGAAAACGGTTTCGGTTAATTTCTAATTAACTGACCGTTTACTTAAGTTCCGTCTTCGCGAAGTTGACAGTAATCTTCCTGTTGTCTTAAATAATAAGTGTGCAAAGTTTGGTTGAAATTGCTGCAATAGTTTAGGAGGAAATGGGGAACATACCCACAATGACTTTTATTTATATTAAGATCAATACCATTCTCACGTTTTTCAATTAATTATGTGTAATTTTATGAATGATTTACTTCTTTTATTATTTCCTTTTTTAACACTTTCTAAGAAGCTGGAAAATATGTGTGCCATCCAAATCATCAGTTTTTAAATGTCTAAAGTAAGCTATTTTACTATTTCTGATACAGCTGCTGCCTCTTAATAATTTCAGAAACATCAAAAAATATTAATCAACACTCTGATCACATAATGAGGAATAACAATCAAATTAATCTTCAATTAATCATTATTACTATTTTGATATAGCAATGTGCCCCCCAACGCTGAAAAGGTCGTCATAAGTTCTCGTCGAATGTTAAGACGAAACAAAAACCTTGATATACATATTATATCCCAAACTAATATAAGTGTCGTTTTGTTGATTAATTATTAATTAAAAGATACATTAACAAATTGAATTAATTTTATCTAATAAGAAGAGTGGATTTCTTTTCTTAAACCAATTTCAATATCAAAAATAATTTATTATACCATTACTGGAAAAAAAAGTTTAACTTGCGCCATAAAAGTATGGACAAATGACTTTGAGAAAAGGATTACATAATAAGAAAGAAGAATAAAAGTGAGAAAATGTGAATACCGAGACAAGGGATCATAACACGCTTTTGTCAGAAATACATTTTCCTGGACATTCTGCGATTTTGAATGTATGTGTAGTGGCTGACTGGCCAGGTTGCCAGCTTTCCTGAGGTGCAACAGCAAATGCGCAGTGGAAAATCAGTTTTTAATTAATAAAAAATTGTAGAGGGACGAGACTCATGTTTATATGGAATGCCGCTGTTGAAGAATTAATTCAATTTCAGGAACCATTTTTATTAGATGGCTAAGTTCCACGACACGGTACATTAAAAGGTACAAGACGCAAGACAGAGAACAACATCACAAGACAAGTACACAGAAGAAGAGAGGCATCATGGGAAAAACCCGTATGGCTCTAGTAGCGCCACCTACCATAAAAAGGAGAAGGCAGTGAATTGTAACCGCTACAAAATGAATTTTTTAATCAATTGTGAAGAAACCTTCACTAAAATCTTCTTTTAAATTTCGTAGCATTTGTGAGCAAAACTTAAAGATAATCTACTCAGTAGTTTGGACAAAAAAAAAATGCCGTTTCAGATTTATTTATACAGATTAATTAATTAATCTTTTCAGTTTTTCTAGACTTGAATCTATCATATAATGGTTGAAATTGTGGTTTCCATTTTAGATTAACCCCGTATAGGTCCCATTTTTTTTATTCCTATCTAATAAGATGACCCCTCCTGTTTTGGAAAGGGGCTGTCGCTTTCATTCATCAAAGAAGGCATAGAATACTTGAGATTCTTATGCATTCTACAACTTTGTGTCAAATTATAATGCTAATTAATGATTAAATTTTAGGTTATAAGCCTAAAAAATGCGATAATTCAATGCACGTCAATATGACAGGCGCGTGACTTAAGGGGTTAAAATTCACTCGACTAGAATATATATAATAGGAAATGCTGGTGTAAAAGCGAAGAAAGATTGGCAGTTAATCAATCTTCGTTGTATATTCCAGTATAATAAAAGAAATAACTTTTCAACAAAAAGAACGCACCATGGTCTCTTCGGTATGATACATAGATAAAAACTCCACTTTTCCCGCGCAACCCACTAAAATGTAATCGAAAATCCTTGGATATCTCCATCCCACTAGGCGGAGAAGGTTGATTTCATTGATCTCGGGACGCTTTTATCTGAATCAGCAGAGAGGAAGCAGCTCTGCTTCCTCCCATCAGCTGGGAGCGTTCGTCGGAAGCAGGAAGCGCGCATTCCCCAGCCGAAGGTTATCGAAGTCTTCGAAGAAGACTCACCTCCAGTATGGACCTGTAAAGTGCAGACAGCTCAATCAATGGAAGACTGGGCTCCGATAAGGTTCGCGAATGATTGTGGAATGGCCGTCATTAAAAGTTCTAGCTTCAAACGCATCGAAGTTAGGTTTAAACAGTTTTACTTTCATGTATACGGAGTACATCGTGAGAAAATCCGACCACGAAATTTTGGTGAACCTACTCGTTTAAAAAACACATTATTTGTAATTACGAAGGACGTTCCGAAAGAACGTTTCGTCGTGCTTTTTTCACAAGGAATCTTTATTACAATCCGAAACATACAATGGCGTGACAAAATACAAACTTTTGGCTATTTTTCCACGTATTCGCCACCGACATTCATGCATTTGTCGTAATGTGTAATCAATTTGAAGAAACCATCCTGGTAAATCGGTGTCCAGCGAGAGAAGGAAATTCTTCACAGCCTGCCGCACCTCTTCATTGCTTCGGAAGTGACGTCCCGATAGTGCTGACTTCAATGCAGGAAAAGTGTCTGATGGGGCAAGATAGGGGATGAAGTCAATTTGAAGAAAACATCCGGATAAAACGATGTCCAGCGAGAGAAGGAAGTTCTTCACAGCCTGCCGCACCTCTTCATTGCTTCGGAAGTGACGTTCAGATAGTGCTGACTCCATTGCAGGAAAGGTGTCTGATGGGGCAAGATAGGGGATGCAGGACGGGTGATCGAATATCTCCCATACCAGGCGACGAATGTGCTCTTTTGTGTCTCTTGCTGGGTGGGGTCTTGCATTATCTTCCAAGAACAAAACCCCTCGAAGCTTATTGCCATTCTAGCAGTCTTGTGGTCAGCGTGAGGTCCTTCGGCACCCGTCTTCACCTTTTTCCTGCACTGAAGTCAGCACTATCGGGACGTCACTTCCGAAGCAATGAAGAGGTGCGGCAGCTGTGAAGAACTTCCTTCTCTCGCTGGGAACCGATTTACCAGGATGGTTTCTTCAAATTGATTACACATTACGACAAATACATCAATGTCGGTGGCGAATATGTGGAAAAATAGCCAAAAGTTTGTATTTTGTTATGCCGTTGTATGTTTCGGATTGTAAGAAAACTTCCTTGTGGAAAAGCACGACGAAACTCACTTTCGGAAGGCCCCTCGTGTGCCTGCATGTCTGCGAACGCGATAAATAAAAAAACGCAAAGAGACTGATGGGTGATATTCGCACATCTGAATCAAATTATGAACATAGATAATGTACGGGTTGACGTCAGTCGGTCTGTCTTTTCGCGCGTAGGTGAAAGTGGTGACTTCAAAATGCAACGACTTTGCAGAATTTGCTACGTAGTCCTGTGATAACATTTTTGGAATGGAACACATTTTGAACCCAATCGGTTCAAAATGCATATTCCGTTTTCTTCATTATACTATGACGCACAAAACGTGCTATAAAGGGCTGCGACTCGGGCTAGGGATGGCCTCGTCCCTCCCCCCACACTTTTTGATGAAAAAATTAAATTTTAATTTCATTTTAGGAGCCTAAAACTAGGAATTATAGGAAAAAAATAGAGTGCGGGAAAACTAGCTAATTTTGTAACTAAATTTTCAAATTTTGTTGTCGACTCTGGTGTACTTTTAGGTGTCTATAAATTTTTTGCACCCCCCACTTTTGCCGCCCAATCACCGCTACTGCCTGCTATATGGTGTCAGTATGTGATAAATACGTGTTGCTTCATCCCAGCATGTGACTCAATAGCGGGCTTTCACCCTTCCTCTGTGTTTTCTTGTGGGGATACAGACTGTTATAAGGAGAAATGAACAGAACATGTTAGTATGAGAGGGGAGAACTCCCCCTCCCTGCTGTTTAACAGGATCTGAAGAAGTAACCGCTTCGGATACAGTAGAAGCAGAATACAGTGACCTCTCACTTGTACGCGCTCTCTTTTATGCGCGTTTTTTTCGCGGTCCCGGCCAGGGATATAGGAAAACAATGATAACACTTATTCATTTATGCGCCGCACTGGAAAAGCACCTCTCACTTATGCACGTCGCAAAAATTTTTTGGTTCAATTTTGTTCCACTTCTAGGAATGCATTCCGTCGCCCTTCCTCTATAGTTCAGATTCCAGGAACACATTCCTCTAACTTATACACAGGGGTGTACGTGGGGGTTCTTGTCATTGACGTCAGTAAAAGTAGCATTTATAGAGCATGTAACGATCCCATTGGACGATTGCAGCGCCACCTCCCGTGCTGAGTATATTTTCCATGATATTCATTAGTTGGACAATGGATATTATCCTGTCTGGGATTGAGTTATTCCCCCCCGTTTGTAACATTAATTATAACTATTTTTATTTACTGTAAATATTAATTTTGTGTAATGTGAAGTATCTTTTGTGTAGTGACTGTTTATTTGTTAATTAAAAAAAATAGTTTAAAAGTAACTTTGTTTTTCCCCAAATTAATTTTGTCTTTGTTTATTTATTTTCTTTTAGAGCTAGCCAAAATTTTTAAATAGTTGCTACAAGCAGCCAATTAGAGAGGTTGGTACGGTACGTACCACGTGCCATTGATCGCTATCGAAAGAACCACCTTTGGAGTTTTGGTTAGATGGTTACGTTTAAAAATGGCGAAAAGAACGAAATAATCGCTTTCGTTTGAAATGGATGTTATTAAAAAAATTCGAAGAAAATCCTTGCACCTCGCAAAAAGCTTTAGCGGAGCATTTTAATGTCCCAGAATCGACATTTGCAGAGATTTTTAAAAATCGGGAGCATTTCCATTTCCTTTGTGTTCTTAAAATATAATTAACGGAAGTTATACACGTATTTGCATTTTTAAACTAATCTTATTTACATTTTTCAGTAGTATATACATAGCATTAATTAACAATATATGTACACTGTATTGATGTTTCACTTTTAAACTCCCTTTTGTGGTTTTTCACTTATGGGCGTCTTTCACATATGCACGTTTTTTTCGCTGTCCCCTGCGCCCGCGCATAAGTGAGAGATCACTTAGTGGTTTAAGGTATGGCATGGTTAAGGAACATGTATCAGGGAAAGAAAGTTGTGGGCTCTATATTGTTACGAACATGGAAAGTCGCTTCCCAGCAATATTAGTCTTATGGTTGGGAAGAGAGTTCTACAGGGTTATGTATGGGTAAACCGGGCGAATGGAGCCATCCACCCCCGACCATTTTGGCGACTTGGCGAAAAATTTGGGATATGGTGATATTTTTATACCCCGTCGCCATATTTTTCTTTAAAAATGACATACTTTAACTCCATGGCGCCAGGGATATGGTGATATTTTTATACCCCGTCGTCATATTTTGCTTTAAAAATGGCATGCTTTAACTCCATGGCGCCCCCTAAAACTGCCGCCCTGGGGATCCATACCCTCTTGGCCCCCGGTTGCTACGCCACTGCTTTTGGTCATACGAGCAACATTTGCGCGGTAACCCATTGCACGCCAGGCGCTATTAAGCATGTTCAGTCATTATGCGCGTTCGATAGCCGCATGCATGCTCTGTATGTTGCTATCTATATTGTTACGAACATGGAAAGTCGCTTCCCAGAAATGTTAGTCTTATGGTTGGGGTATGTATAGGAATGCCGGAGGAATGAAGCTATCGACCCCGACCTTGGCGACGAAATGTGGGATCTCAGAAGTACTGGAATTTTCTTGATATCTCTATTAGGGGTCGAGATCCGGATTTATTCAGACGATTCCATGCGACGTCACGGCCTGTCGGGGAGACTAAAAATAGACCGTGCTTGGATCACAGAGGGTGTATGTTGATCGACCGGGATCGCTTTTGGAGTGAGAACATCTCTCTTTGGAGTTTTATCCGCTGTGCGAGCTAGTAAGCTGTTAGACGCCGAGCGGTATTGAAAGTGCTGTTGCTGTTCTTATTAGTGGATTGCTGTCTGTTTGTGTTGCTAATCTGTGCAAGTGCTGTTTTTTCCTGTTACTCGCGCTTCGTGTTTTCCAGAATATTCGAGAATGAAATGTTATTCTCCGTTACCTGCTTGTTGGACTGTTTTCACCGTACATTCCTTGAACGAATTTCGGAATAATATTCTGACTTAGCTTAGAACATAAAATAATTCAAAAACTGATAGCGCGATATGTCTCTCTCAATGAATACCTCAAAATGCCTTGGTTTATCCGAAACCAGAAAGAATCAGACCAGAAGACCTCAAACTGAGCAGCGTACAAAACTATTCTTTCGAGTTCTTTTGTCGATTATGTTTCCTTGCATTGTGAAAACATTTCTGAAGACTCGACCTTTTTCCGGTAGTATGGTATGATATGACAGGGTTTTTGGAATAAGGTTCATGATAGGATTTCTTGCGCCAAACACGTGGTTTCTCTTTCCTGCAATTTCACAGCCTTTGCTAGGAAGCAACTTTTACACAGTTAGCGCGCTTTCTAATACTTGATTGGAAGAATGGTTCTGTAACTTCTACGCCTACGTCGAGGTCAAGTTAACTTTACGGAATGCGTAGAGGCGAGATTTACTAATCTAGTCGCTGAGGTAGTCGGTAGATAGAACGATTGAAGTGCTTCATATTAACTAGTACGATACTATACTACTCAGCTTCTCAACCTATCATGCCTAATTCCACATATATATATCAGAAGTACTCCATTGTGAGTAATACAGAGCTGGTGACACAGTCAAAGCAAGACTGCTAGATAACAAAATAACAAATTTAATAAAACAACAACTAAAATAAAATCCTAAATCAAATCATAAGATCATTAAACATGCTAGCTATGAATTGATACAAAAAGAAGAAGAGAATAAACAGTAGCGATCAGTCCTTAAATACTGCAACAGGCTCGTCGCTATTGGTCGATGGGTGACATCACAAAGAGGGCGGATCCGATCTGTATGTAATTACAATTCAGGATATTGCCAGATGCCGCGATGATGCCACAGTTCTCAAACATGCCGAACAAAAAAAACATACTTTGGAGATACTAAAGATTTCGCACCAGATTTGGAACCGAAAGGTTTTCAGAAAATTCTCGAACTTCGCAGGTGTAGAGCTTGTCTGAGAAGTTCGGAATTCTACTTTTAAAATTCTGGAACTTATTGAAATCAACTTAAATATATAAAGCTGCTTCTTTTGAAAATCAGTTAGTTCGTTAATGGAGCAGCAACCATGAAACTGGAATAGCAAATTCCTGCCATGATTCGAAAGCGAAAGCTGATCCTGCTGTTGCTGTTGTTTTGTACTACTGCGACAACTTTTTTTGCTACATTTTGAGTGCTTTTAACTATTTTCCTACATTGTTTTAAAGACTTTATATGCAATCTTCTATGTACTTCGCGCTTTCCTTCTTACATCTCTTCCGTTTTTATATTTATACACTTCGATTTAACTTGATTTGTTTCAAGTTTATAACGATGGAATTTTGTAATCTATTTTTCCCTACTTCGTGATGTGCTAGAGTTTTGAAATTTTGTACACTTTTGTATTCCCGATCACAATACACGATTTTAATATTTTCAGAACTTAATTATAAGTCAATCGACTCAAATAACTAAATTTTAGTTCCATACCAGTGGCTCCACCTGGTTGAGCATTTTGAAAAAAATCACCTCATTTTAACATTTAGACAATTTTAACAATGGATTATAAATTAAAAACTTAAAAATTAGAAATAATTAAATTTGAAAATTCCTATGTTTCCTACATTAATAAAAGTATATTTTTATTAAATTTATTTAAAATTAAGTCTTTTTGTCTTTTTTTAACTAATCCTCTGGTGAAGTAGCAATGAACAAATCAGTAAACTCCATAAAAATATTTAGAAACGTTATTTACTTCTATTAGCATAAATTTCCATATTTATTATATTTAGTTATAGAGCCCCAAGGATTATAAATATTGAAAAAAATAATAAATAATATATTCTCCGAGATGTTTTGGCTCTGGTTCCTTTTTCATAGTTCTTTTTTTACAACATTCGTTTATTTTTCTACATTAATTCTTACAAAATTCCATTTTTCTGAATCATTTGTTTATTTTTCTGCATTAATTCTCACAAACTTCCATTTTTCTGCATCATTTGTTTATTTTTCTACATTAATTCTCACAAACTTCCATTTTTCTGCATCATTTGTTTATTTTTCTGCATTAATTCTCACAAACTTCCATTTTTCTGCATCATTTGTTTATTTTTCTGCATTAATTCTCACAAACTTCCATTTTTCTGCATCATTTGTTTATTTTTCTACATTAAT
>BGPR01043510.1:0-12920 GCA_013235015.1 Araneus ventricosus | reverse complement strand
TGTGTGTGTGTGTGTGTGTGTGTGTGTGTGTGTGTGTGTGTGTGTGTAAATGTTAGAAAGAAATCTGAATGCTAAAATGTATAATTATAAGATGTTTACAAATAAAAATTATTTACATCAATCAGGAATCAGGCATTTAAAGCTTCTTGGTATACACAATTGAATATTTCTTCAACAGTTTCATTAGTCCAAACTTCATTCCAACAAACTTTTTAATATCCACTCTTCTAAATGAATTGTTGCTCCGAAAATCTTCACCACATGTATACACACTCACTGCAATAATTATTTAGCCAAGAAAGTTATATCTTTTCTTTCTGGATAGCTATTTATATGCTAAAACCTTAGAAAATTTGAGTTCTAGAAAGATGATTCAACCCATTTCACAAACTTTTAGCTTAAAAAGGACAGTTTAAGGTGACAAATGGCTTTAAGCATGTTCAGATTAAATATTAAAAATTTTAACCCATAATAATTATTTGCTTTTACCTTTAAAAATTTAATAAAATAGTCTTTTTCAAAATTTAAAAAAAATCGTAAAATTCTTGCTTTTTACACCAAAATTTTAAACATGCCTTTTTTTCCTGAAATAATGCTCAGAAAAACTTCGCCACATGTATAAATGAACAGAGTCCTGTCATAGTCTCAGAACTATGTTCCTGTAACTCGGCAACTTCGTTCCGTACACAAAAAATTTTGATCATTCCGATTGGATCGTCTTAGGAAAGATTCCTCAACAGTTTGATTAGACCTATCTTCTCGTTTTCGACGATTTCGATTTATAATCGAAATTGCCCAACTTAAACTCATTTTGAAAGATTTCGTTGTCCCAGATCAAATCAAACTAAATTCGCCGATTCGAATGTATACAATCTAAACTTGCGAGCTGTTGCCAAACGGCGATTAAGAAATTCAACCCTTTTTTGTCGTAAGGGAATTATATATATATAGATTCGCATGAAAGTTAAACAATCCCAGCCTAGTAGAGCAGAACTTCGATTAACCGTCATCATCGGAACCAGGGTTGTGACAGATAACTAAATAAGCGGATAACAGAAATCTCTTAATACATATGTACAGTAACGTTGATTTCACTGCTGGCTTGGGACGAAAATAAAAATAAAATCCTCTAAAAGTGAATAATGCATACATGTTGTATTAAATTTTACAAAATGATCAATATAAACTTCAATACAAGAGTAATAATGTACAGACAGAACGCCGCCCCATGCCCCCGTGCCTGATGCTATTAAAATAGTAGTAATTTACAGAAATGTGTGATAAATCTATAAACCTACGTTATTTTTTGCTTTTTAGACGATGACGGATAACAGAAAATGACGGTTAAACGAGTGACGGTTAATCGAAGATTCACTGTATGATGTTTCACAATAAATAAAATACTATTTTATCTCCTTTACTCTCGCCTGCTGTATCTCTATCTCTCCTCTAAACTAAATTTTTTTATTTTGTCCTCAGGAAAGAAAACAATCACATCACAATCAATACGACGAATGTGACTCTTTTGAATATTGCTAATGGGATATTCGTGTTCACTCTCTTCGCCTTCAATTTTCTAAATTTATTTATCATTTTTATTTATTTATTCACTTGTGAAATATATTGTATTCTAAAAACTTCCGAATGAAGTACTTTCATACTGAGCTTATGAAAATGAAGCAGGAATCACATTGAACTCATGAAGGACATTCCTTGCAAAAAGAACTCGAGAGTAGAAAAATGATTGACCAATGAAGTTGTAATTCCAAGCAAATTAAAAAAGAATATCTTCCGTTCTTTCTGTCGGAAATACATCAAGCAGATATTCAAAATGAATGATAATCATGAGAGCAACTCAAAGAATGTACTTGCAAGTCGAAATAATGCAAATGAAAAAAATTTAATGAATTCGGTTTCTCTGTTCGTGTATGGATATAATAAACCAAAAATTATATATCCTTTACAAAATCGCTGCTGAGGTAATATAACAGTAATTCACCAGCAGCTGTCTTAATTTTTTTACAATTAAGTCAACAATAAATCCTACTAAGATTGGCGTGTCTTTTCACATTATCTAATCACGCCACATAACGCACCAGCACGGAATCAGCAGAGAATGTGTTAAGCGTCTATTCTGAATATTTGCATATTATTCCATTACCCGAAACTTTAAAGTCTTGTTTTTTTATCGCTCAACAAAGTTAGGGGGGAAAAAGCGCCGCTTTTCTTAATAAGAGCATTATATACTATAGTACTTATGATAATAATCAAATTAAGAAGTCAGTTGAGTTCTATCTATCCTTTTCGCTTCGGTCGACTAGGACAGTCGCATTCCTCCATTTGTACAGGAGGGAGAACGGGTCCTCGTCTCGGTCAGTAATTCGGGGGAGGTAGTGAAATTGTAATTAGCAGAATAAGCAGCGGCGTCGCGCAAGACCGACGACAGCGTTGCGTGCCGTGGTCGATGAACCCGCACGTGGACTCAACGCCTCGCTGATAATCGGCGCATTAATGCCAGCGACGGACACTGATAGGGGACGGTTCCAAGGTCAATTTTGATGCAGGAGGAGGTGGACCGTTCCGGAAATCACCTTCTTCTTAGAATCAGTTATTGTTTAAGGAACGTGTAAGATAGTTACAACAAACGAAGGATTTTCTCGACCATCATGTAACGTTATCTATTTAAAAGTGGACACTCGCTGATAATTTTTAAGAAGTGCATAGTTGCAGTCCCGTAGCAAGAATGAATGGTGCCAGGTGCAAATTACTACTTTTTTGCAACCTCCTTGTTACAAATAACTTTAAAAACTGAAATAAATCTACTAATTTTTTTGTCTTCGCATCCCCCCCCCGTCCGTATCCCCCGGGCCACCCCGGCCCCCCCCCCCCCTTCTCCATTGCGTACGTACGAAGAAATGAAACAATGCAGAAATCCTTACACAAGCTGATTCAGAATTCAGCGTTAGAGTAAGTAGGAAACATAAAATCTATCCAAAATCACATAGGAAAGTATGACTTGAAACGCTAACCGGATGAGCTAGAGGGCGCTGTTCGCTAGCGTTGAACTTGATTTCAGCGTTAGTCATTTAAATTATCCGCTGCATTTGGCGAACACGCAACAGTTTAAAATGCCGAGATATCCAATATACCTATCTCATCGCAAGAATCTTTATCGCTGCCGCAAATGTGCGCGAAATAACTTTCATTTTCGAAAGGTTTCACTAATACATGTTTTGTAGCTGTGAAGCGTGTATAATTGTGAATGATTAGAACTTAAAGCAGTTGGTGCGAAACTAAATATGTGAACGTACTGTCTATGTGTAGAAGTATCAAATAAAATGAAGACATTTCTTTGTTTATGGCTTGCCATCTCTGCATCACTCGTGTATCCTCTTGCTTTTGGGTAGAGTTTTCTGCCACACATTCCTATTAATTCTGGCTTGTTCTATTGCTTTCTACCTTCGCTAACATATTTAATGCTGAATTTTGAATCTCTCTGTTCATAGGGTTATTCGAAAAGTTGCCGACAAACTTAAGGGTAGGTCAGGCTTGCTAAAAGAAATCAGTTTTACAAAGAAACATATGGGTCCAAAAATCTTATGTGCATGGTAGAGGGCAATCTTATGGTTAAAAATTTAACCGCCACACAGAACTCTCCAAAAAAACAATAATGAACAATTATGGCAGCCTTTTCACAAAATTGGGCTCTTATTTTAAGAAAACACTGAGAGCTACAGCAATAGGAACATGGAATTTAATATTTTCGAAGCATCTTTAAGCCATAATATTAGAAAATTCTACTTTAAACATTAATTAACGTCTCAAAACAAAGTGTTGAAATTTTGAAGATTCCCATTGGCATAGCATTACAACCGGAAGTCGGTAGTTATGGTGGAAGTCCTACTTTAATGCAAATAAGCAAAACAGAGAACTCATTCATACCATTAAAGTAAAAGAATATTTCATTTTAACAGTAATTTGAGTTCAACTAAGTTCTTCATCATTTTTCAATCAAATTGCTGTTAAAATGAAATATTCTTTTACTCCGATGTGATTAAGTATGAGAGGGTTTTAGTGAATAACGAAATTTGCATTGATATTGATCAATCTCAACTACAATTCCAGAAAAGAATCTGAAACTTAGGTGATCATTTGGAATGCTGATGGTGGTAAGACGATGTCCTAACCAATCATCTAGTACGCAGCTAATAGTTACAGAATGGAATTTTATTTAACCTTTTCGACTCGACTTTTGCATGATTAAAATTTAAATACGAAAAGTAGTTTAATTTAATGTTGACATATCAAAAGAAATGTACCATGAGTTTAAAGTTTTTCACTTCTCCCGTTTCCTGGAAATCTCCTGGGATAATACGTCCCAATCGTATAGTCGACTGGGACTATTCCAGAAAAAACTCTGTAAACCCCTCTTTTCTGCCATAAAATTAGAATATCAGGGAAACAACTGTACAGTTTCGTAAAATAATCTTGTCGTAATTTGATCACTGACGGGATTGTTCCACTTTTAAATACGATTTGGACAATATACCCAACAAAAAGAATTTATTCAAAATTTCTTAAATCTGATAATAAAAAGGCAAAATTATTTTAATAAGAACTATTTTACATCAATTATGGCGTAATACTACTAAAAAGTATGTAATAATTACTGTAGTGTAACAGCGTACAGGAAAATTTTTTAAAAAATCGATCGATTTAAATTTGAATAATACGCTTGCTCAAAAACATAATGAGAATGTTTCCAACTGTCTTTAATCATAATTTTATTCCCTAATTCCTTAAGAACACTGAAAACATAAAAAGTCATGTGAAAGGGGGATTTATTAACCAATAGGGAATGAAGTCTATTCTCTGGGACGTACACTGGCGGACAAATGCGAAGAGCCATTATTAAGATACGAAAAATTTAGACTTAATTGGAATACGGTGGTTCGCCAATCTGTTGCGGAGAATGTGGGACATACAATCGTCGGAAGCACACATGCAGATTCGGTCACTATGATAATTTAGGGGACCATCCACAAATTGATGAAGATGAAAATTATTTTGGCCCACCCCGTTTCACAGAAAGCTAATAATGAGTTGAAATTTTCATCAACGGTTTTGTTTGATGAGCATAATTGTTGCATGAATTTTCGTAAAAATAGCAAAAATATTCGAGAAAATATAAAGGTTTCTTTAAAAATTCCCTAATTTTTCAATATGTTTTTTGCTTATAACATGCAGAGTTTTCAACCAAATTGTACGAAACTTACAGAATATTTGACAATATGTGAAAGAAGCTTTGTATTAAAATATGAATCAAATAATTTGAATATTACAGGAAATAAGAGTATTTTTAGTAAATATTTTTTTTACTGCGCATGTGCGAAACGTAGCGAAATTTTTCTTTCATAACTTCAAAGCCAGATATATTGGACAACTTATATAAAAATTCCAGTTCAATACTGTTAATATTCAGAAAAATATCGGCATTGCAACGAGGTGAATTTCAGTATACTCTAAGAGAAGCTAAATGATAAGGGTCCATGCACAAACTTAAATTTATTAAACTTGAATCTTCGAATAGTTATCATCGAAATGCAATTTAAATTATGTATTTAATTTATTAAATTTATTAATTCAGGGAGTATTCAGGATATTCAACTTCCATAAAATTCAATACTACTGTTCGAAGATTCAAGTTTAAAAAATATCAATTTGAGCAAGAACCCTCAACAATTAGCTTCTCTTAGAGTGTACAGAAATTCATCTCGCTGCAGTGCCAAAATTTTTCTGAATATTAACGCTATTTAACTGGAATTTTTGTATACGTTGCCCTATATATATGGCTTTGAAGTTATGAAAGAAAAATTTCGCTACTTTCGCACATGTGCAGAAAACATTTATTTACTACAAATACTCTTATTTCTTGCAATATTCAAATTATTTGATTCACATTTTAATAAAAAGCGTCTTTTACATATTGTCAAATATTCTAAAAGTTTCGTACAATTTTCTCGAAAACTATGCATGTTATAAGCAAAAAAACATGAGGAAAATTTTGGGATTTTTAAAAGAAATCTTTATATCTTCACGAATATTTTTACTATTTTTACAAAAATGCATGCAAACATTATGCACATCAAACAAACCATTGATGAAAGTTTCAACTCATTATCGGCTTTCTGTGAAACGGAGTGGGATAAAATGATTTTCGTCTTCATCAATTTGTGGACGGTCCCCTAAATGACCTTGTAAACCGAATCTTCACTGTAAAATGTGAGTTCCGATGATTTTATGTCCCACGATTCTCCGCTACTGATTGCGAACCACTGCATTCCTATTAAGTCCAAATTTTTTGAAATCTTAAAAATGGTCCTTAGCATTTGTCCACCAGTGTATATGCCATTTAAGACGGAAAGGGTTAAGGAACTCTCATGATTTACACTTAAACAGAATTAAGCAGAGGTACTGTAAGAACTTTCCACACAGTTCTTTCTGCGCATACTTGTATAGTAGCTCTTATCATTACAAAATTCATTCGATTCATTTTAAACTTTAATTATGTCTACAGATTAGAATTCTCTTTACCTCTATTGTGGGACACGTACTGAACGGAGTCAATTCATGCACACATGATACATGTCAAATGTGCCGCGTCAATTTAATTTTGGAATCGTGCACGAGTAAAAGGATATATCAATGTGCAATTAGATGTTTGAGATGACTTGCTCAGTTGCGTTTGTCTGTCACATTAAGTTAATTGAATTAACTCGTTCACGGAGGCACTGCAATTCATGTTTCTCTCCCATCGGCGGCTACTCTAAGAGCGCTTTGCTTTATCAGGCGGCGTCGAACTAAAGTGAAAAATGAAATTTTATCGCAATGATAACCATTGCTGCTCTTTACTTTAGGTAGATTCCTTATAGGGAGTCTATCTATTGCAATGTTTCTCATGACACGACTTTCGGAAAATTTCTGCAGATCATATATATATATATATAAATAACGCTTTTTCCCATGTTATCTTGTGAACACGATAACTGGAGTAATTTTGATCTAAATTGAACCAGCGTGGGATATGTTGTAAGGATAGTGAAAATTCTCGGTCGAGTTCGTAGATGGGGTATCCCATGGTGGGGGGGGGGGTGAAAATTTTCATTTTCCCATAATTCCTTTACAATTGAAAATAGAAAGAAAATTCAAATTAGGCGAATTATTGCCTTATCATAACGAACAATTTTTGTATTTAAACGTTTTCGATAGCTACAATTGCTTAGAAGTTATGATCTGAAAAGTGATTTTCCCACCCTTCCCCTCCTCTTCCCCTAACTTAAAGTACGTTTTAGCCTATATGCATGTTACCCCTTGTTGGAAAGCTTTCATCATTTGCAGTCTCTTCCACCCGCTTTCATTCTTGCAGCTCTAATCCTTATGAGAATAGAGGACAAAATGTTCTTTTCCTTATTATTAGTACAGACGTATATATATAACGCTTTTGCCCATGTTATCTTATGAACACGATAACTAGAGTAATTTTGATTAGATTTTAACCGGCGAGGGACACGTCTTAAGGTCGGTGAAAATATCGGCCGAGTTTGTAGATGGGCTAACCAGCTAAAAGGGGGTGGAAATGGTGGAGGACCGAATATTTCATTTCCCCATAATTCCTTTACGATTGAAGATAGAATGAAAACTCAAAATAGGCGAATTATTGCCTCTTCATAATAAACAACTTTTGTATTGAAACTTTTTTGACAGTTACAAATTTTAAAAAGTTATGAGCTAAAATGCCATTTTCAATCCCCTCTCCCATTGTATCACTTCCCCATAGCTCTGTTACGACTAAAGATAGAAAAAAATTCAATTAGGCGAATTATCACCTTATCATAATGAACAACTTTTATATTAAAAGTTTTTTGACAGCTACAATTGCTTAGAAGTTATGAGCTGAAAAGTGATTTTTAGCCCCTACTTAGAGTACGCTTTAACCTATGCATGTGACACCTTGTTGAAAAGCTCCCATCAGCCGCATTCACTTCCACTTTTTATAAGATAAACAAGCTGATATATCCGGCTTTGCTCCGGGTTAAAATGCTTTCATGTCTTAAAATTTTTAATGTAAAAACTACTATTGTATAAAAATTATAATACACAAATTTCTTTTCTGATCTGAAACGTTTTTAATTAAAATGAGAATATCAATTGAAAAAAACGATTTTTAAAAACAGTTGTTTTCTCCATAACTTATTATTTGTTATATAGGTACTTCAAACTTTGTTAGCAATTACTAAAGTAAAAGAAAGAGTTCAATGAATATTTTGAAACAATTAAATTAACGAGTTAATTATTCATTAATTTAAAGAATGAAGATGAACCAATCATCAGTTGGTCCTGATATAAATTGTAAATCGTCTACTTTTAAAATTTCCTTTTAGCATTCGTCAAAAATTCTGTGAATGTATTCTGGCATTTATATATATTCGTATTATTCTTGTTCTTCAACAATAAAGAATATTGTTACGAATTCTGTATAAAATTACTTTGAAAAAATATTAAAATGAGAGAAACAAATTGTATGGAAATGACATTTTCGTCACTGAAATGCTAATTTTTAAAAATTTAATAAGGTGTAAAAATAGTTTCGTGAGATAATATTTTCCAAAGATATCACGGAAAAACACCTTGCTTAATTTTTAATTAACTGAAATTTTAAGTAACTTTTGGGCTTTGAAAAGTTAAGGTGAACTTTCTCTAGTCTCAAATAAAAAGTGTGCGAAGACTAGTTGAAATCAGTCCACTGGTTTAGGAGGAGATGTGGAGCATACATACAAACACAATAACTTTTATTTAAATTAAGATAATTATTAGATAATTAAAAGATTAAGATCGCTGGCATATACTATGAGCCATGAAAACGGTTTTAGTGAAGATATCGTCACAATTAATTAAATATTTAATTTTATTTAAGTAAATAGTTAATTTTAATTAATCAAATAGTTAATTTTAATAGTTAATTTGATAATTAGTTAATTTGACAGATTACTTTAATTTGATATTTAACTAAACACCAAGATTTGTTTAATAAATTTAATATAAAATAGCCCAAAAAGATAGATATATAAGAGTTCCCTTTATCCTTTTTTATATTGAAAAATATCTCATTAACTTTAAAATTGTTATGGGGTTTTCTGTCTGAGTATTTGCTTTTAACTGTCGATGAAGATTTAAATTTGCTGTTCAAAGTGGCTGCATTGATATCCTATGCTTTAAACACACGTATTAAATTTGCAACTCACAATGTTTAATAATTTTTATTCTGTTATGTGTTAAGAATTTAGTGACTATTATCTCTGTAACCAGGGAGTTCTCTAAATGAGCCCATTCTAGTAATGTTTCAAGTCATGTGATTTTTGCATATGACAAAGTAATGTTCACACGATTATATGGTAACCTAGATTAAATAAACTAATCTAGAGTCGTTCTTCATTCGTGTCAAGTGTCAATTTCTTGCTACTGTTTCTGATAGGCTGGCTTAATGTTATCTAGGGGATATTTTCACTGCTGGGATGTTTATTTCTTTATGATTCCTACGTGTTGAATGATTATGTGTTGGGATATAAAAAAAATGACCAATTTACTGACCAACAAATCTTGCATAACCTTTTTGAATGAAAAATGAATGATAAAACCTTGATATAGTAAAAAATTAAATGTCATGAAAACAGAATCACAGCGTAAATATTGCAATGTGTAGAAACAACAAAGTCATTGGCTATATCTGTATTGATCAATATGTAATATTTCATTACTTTTGTAACATTAGCGTAAAGCAATTGCCTTCAAGCTTGCCGAAAAGGGATTTTTTAACACTACTGCTGTCATGTTTTTGCCAGCAATTTGTTTGAAATATTTCAAAAAAACTGCATAGAAATAAATAAACAATTATATTTTAAAAAGTGAATTGTTATGTTTATATTATCGAATTTATTATATAAGTTAAATTGTTGAGTTGAAATAAAAGAAATCTTACTTTTTCAATTAATTTACGTTAAATTTCAATTATCTTAATTTTCAACCGTATGGAAATTTCTCTAGTTACTAAACGAACTAAATTTTTGGTGGTACGCACCGCCTGATGAAACATTCAAGTGGTAAGTACCACACACACACGGTAAGTGCGGAAATTCATCAATGTTGCTTACACTCAAGCATCTTTTTCAGACAATATGAATATCGTCATAGAAGATGTTAATCATAAGAATTAACATATATTTAAAAGTATTTCCATAAATATACAAATAAATGATAATAAACTATAAATAAATTATATGTAAATATAAGTATTATAAATAAATGATAAATAAATTATATGTAAATATTTTTCAAGTTTCAGGGTTAATTTTAGCAGCTCTAAACTCAAACGAATTCAAAATATTTTAATATTCTTAAATCAGTATAGTTTACGATACTTATCCACACCATAAATTAAAAGTTTCGTAATGTCACATGAATTCATTAATTTATCTTGAATTCCAAAAAGATGAAACTTTACATCTCATCTTTACAAAAAAATATCCATAAATCATCTACTAAAAAATTCTGTCACGATTTTTGGAAATACAAATGTATTTTTTAAAACCTTTCATAAATCTTAGGATAAAGTACAGACAACATTACCTGTAGAAAGCCTTCATATGGTTCTTAAGTCACCAAATCCGTTCACCAGTGAAATTAAGCAGTCTCCTTTGAAAAAAGAAATGCAGTTGTTCGGTGGGAAAAAAATTCATATTTTCATAACTGAAACTAGGCTTGTGGTAAATTTTGCCTTCAAGCCACCTCCGAAAATTCTAAACAGAAATTGTTATCCTGGCTGCCCCGTGATGCTTCTACATTCATTAACTTGCAGAATCTCTCTATTTTTCAGGTAATTGGATTGTAGATACTATATAAATGAAGATAAATTGACTCATAAAAGAACTGAGAAATTTTAAATATGCTTTTTACGCAATTATTTTGCACTGCTTTTACACGAATCGCATTCCCACAACAATCAGAATTCTATATTGAGTTGAGCTGATGTGATTCTTTTCAGATTTATACTTACTTTTCATCCACATTTTTTCAGTTAAATTCAAACGCTAGAAAGAATAGAAAATAATACCAAACGATTTTTATAAAAGCTTTATAACATTGCCGAACATAAAAAGTAGCATAATTGAAGCAAACATGCAAATACTTTTACATATATTTTCACCTTAGACAGTTTTGCAAATAATTTTTTTCTGCCCATTTAGCAATTAAAAAATGCATTTTGAACAATGATATTCCTAAGAAATTTTTTATATAAAAAGTGATTGTACTTGTCCCATAAATGCGGTTTTTTATATAATAAAATATGTAATGTTCTTTGTACGCTTCAAAATATCGTCTGTCTTTAATTTATTATAAAATATTCTGCTTCTGCTGTAAGTTGCTGATTACATAAGTATAAATATAAATAATGTTAACTTAGATAGATGTTAATAAAAGTTGACGAAACTTGAAGATTCGAGAAGTTTCAGTTTTCTTGTGAAGACATCCAATACACAGTCCCATAGCAAATGCCACTGTTCATGTCATTGAATTACTAACAACATATGTCTTAAGTTATTCTGTGGTGTCAATTTTTTTTTTCCTCCTACAAGACTCGTCGTGTATTCGGCGTCTATTGCGTGAACAAAAATAGAGTCATTTACAAGTTCTTCGAAAAATATTGTCACTGTTCATGAAATTGCAATAAACTCTCGTTTTAACGGACTGATTGAGACACAAGCGCGTCCGTTAAGTCGTGAATTGTGTTACGATCAATATATAAAATAAGATATTACTCTTGAAATTGTGTAGTATAGTGTAAATGTAAAATATTTAACACTTAAAAGTCTGATTTTTTAAACTGATTTAAAAATGCCTCTTGACTTTCATTTCTTGAATAAAACATGGGAAAAACACTTTAAAAATCCTATTTTATTTTAAGTATGGTGTATGGCTAAAAAATAGTTTTTGCCAACTGACATCACTGGGCTTTATTTCAAAAAAAATTTCCTTAATAATATTCAAAAATATTTAACACAGACGAATTTTAATAACTAATAATACGGATAAGGAATTTCCATCAACATTATAGAATAAAAAATGGTATTCTCAAGAGGCAAGAAAGATGCAGCCTCAAGTAAAAAACATCAATTTATTTTTATTCTTTTATCAGCTCTCAGGCTGCTATTCTATATGTTGTAAATTGATTTAATAAAATTTTCAATATGTTACCTATTAGCAACAAGAGGTCTTTCTCTGTGCCACAGGCATTAGAGCTTCAGTCTTATTCTCAAGATTTTAGAAGACAAAATTGGATATGCTGCTTAAAGGCAACGATTTAAGGGTTAATGTGCATACCATTTAGTAACAGAAACCTTCTTACAACTGCGTTAACAGGTTTGATTGAGAATAAATTTCTTGTAATATTCTTTTCTTGTGTCATTGGCTTGCTTTCTGTATGGGAGAAAACTCTCTAAATGTGCGTTTCAAATTTAAAGAATACATTAGAAAATTTCGTAAAAGTTAAATGACTTATAAATTAATAATAATGCAATTTGATAAATATCGGGAATTTAAGAACCGGTGTTATTTCTTAAAGAAATTTGATAATATCATTTTTAGAATAAAAATAAGAAGGGAACAGGGCCGTACCAAGGTGATCCTGCGCCCTTGGCGGAACTGGCAAAGCTGCGCCCCCCCCACGTGACACATTTTAATTAATTTTTCATCCCTTCTATTAAACCCCTACCCAGAAAAAACTACATTCCTGCAAATATTTTTATACACAAATTTAGAATATTTTATGATTTATTAAATAGGTTCAATAAAAATTACGCATTATT
>BGPR01043509.1:1916-12920 GCA_013235015.1 Araneus ventricosus | reverse complement strand
AGAGAGAAATGAGCTTTTAGGTTTGAGATTGAATGAATATTTCTCTTCTCTTCTTTCTCTCTTCTCTCTTTCTCTCTCTCTCTCTCTCCTTCTAGATATTTTACATTGGGGATGGATTTTGTAACTTAACTAATCCATCTTTGTATTGAAGACACAGAAGACGAGAATGATGAATGACGCGATCATGAGATTTCACCTGTCCGAGATTAGTTTTGGCTGATAATCAATGGATGAAAGACAGCAGTGACTGTATTGTTACTACATGCTGTGGACATCCATAGACAAAATATTCATTTAAAAAATGGCCATATCCTTCTGGAGGGAAGACAATGACAATTGATTGTTTATGCTGACGAAGATGGAGCCTACTCACCTTGAAGAATTTAGCGTACACATGGAATACGGAAGGTGAATGATGTCGCTTCAGGTTCTATAGTGAATGCTAACGGTTAAAGGTAAGGTACTTCATAACATATTTTTTAACGACTTTTGTATGACTTCTCTTTTAGTAGATTCTCTTGTAGTAAGTCTACTCATTGTAACATTATTCCTGCACGACTGGAAAATTTTTGTGATCTCACCATCATGCGATCCCCTCAGAACCCAAAAAAAACCACCCCTTGGGTAAAAAACAAGGTTTACATATAAATATATTTCTGTACAGATTTATGTATACAAGTTGTATTTGGATTTATATTTAGAGATATATATATATATATTGAGTATATATATATATATATATATATATATATATATATAGTATATATATATATATATATATATATATATATATAACTGCTTTTTTCCCATGTTATCTTGTGAACGCGATAACTATAGTGATTTTGATTTAAATTTAACCAGATTCGTATATGTTGCAAGGATAGTGAAAGTCTCGGTTGAGTTCGTAGATGGGCTATCCAGCCCAAAGAAGGTGAAATGGTGGGGGGTGGAAATTTTCATTTTCCCATAATTCCTTTACAATGGAAAATAGAAGGAAAAATCAAATTAGTCTAATTATTGCCTTATCATAAAGAACAATTTTTGAATTTAAACTTTTTCGATAGCTGCAATTGCTTAGAAGTTATGAGCTGAAAAGTGATTTTCCCACCCCTCACCTCCTCTCCCTTTAACTTAAATTACGTTTCAAACTATGCATGTTACCCCTTGTTGGAACGCTCTCGTCATTTGCAGTCTCTTCCACCTCTTTCATTCTTGCAGCTCTAATTCTTAAGAGAATAGAGGGCAAAATGTTCCTTTCCTTATTATTACTAGTAGAGACGTATATATATAACGTTTGTGCCCATATTATCTTGAGAACACGATAATTAGAGAAATTTTGATTAGATTTTAACCGACGAGGAATATGTCTTAAGGTCGGTGAAAATATCGGCCGAGTTTGTAGATGGGCTAACCAGCTAAAAGGGGGTGGAAATGGTGGGGGACTGAAAATTTCATTTCCCCATAATTCCTTTACGATTGAAGATAGAATGAAAACTCAAAATGGGCGAATTATTGCCTCTTCATAATAAACAACTTTTGTATTGAATCTTTTTTGATAACTACAGTTTTTTAGAAGTTATGAGCTAAAATGCCATTTTCAATCCCCTCCCCCATTTTATCATTTCCCCATAGCTCTGTTACGACTAAAGATAGAAAAAAAATTCAATTAGGAGAATTATCACCTTATCATAACGAACAACATTTATATTAAAAGTTTTTGTCAGCTAAAATTGATTAGAAGTTATGAGCTGAAAAGCGATACTCATCCCCCCCCCATTTAATATTTCCCCATTACTCTGTTACGATTGAAGATAAAAGAAACTTTCCATTAGGCAAATTATCACATAATCATAACGAACAACTTTTATACTAAAAGTTTTTTGACAGCAAGAATTACTTAGAAGTTATGAGCTTCCATCTACCGCATACACTGCCAGTTTTTATACGGTAAACAAGCTGATATACCTGGCTTTACTCAGGATTAAAATGCTTTCATGTCTAATATTTTTAATGCAAAAACTACTATTGCATAAAAATTATAATACACAAATTTCTTTTCTGATCTGAAACATTTTTAATTAAAATGAGAATATCAATTGAAAAAACCAATTTTTTAAAAAAGCCGTTTTCTCCATAAATTATTTTTTGTTATATAGGTACTTCAAATTTTGTTAACAATGACTAAAGTAAAAGAAAGGTTTCAATGAATATTGTGAAACAATTAAATTAACTAGTCATTTATTCATTCATTTAAAGAATGAAAATAAATGAATCATTAGTTGTCTTGATATAAATTGTTAATCGTCTACTTTTAAAATTTTCTTATAACATTTGTCAAGAATTCTGTGAATGTATTCTGGAAACTATATATATTCGTATTATACTTGTTCTTCAACAATAAAGAATATTGTTACGAATTCTGTATAAAATTAATTTTGAAAAAATATTAAAATTAGAGAAACAAATTGTATGGAAATGAAATTTTTGTCACTGAAATGCTAATTTTTAAAAAAATTTAATAAGATGTAAAAATAGTTTCGTGAGATAATATTTTAAAAGATATAGCGGAAAAACGCCTTACTTAATTTTTAATTAACTGAAATTTTAAGTAACTTTTGGGCTTTGAAAAGTTGAAGATGAACTTTCTCTTTCTTAAATACAAAGTGTGAAAGTCTGGTTGAAATCAGTTCAGTGGTTTAGGAGGAGATGTGGAGCATACATACATAGACACAATAACTTTTATTTAAATTTAGATAATTATTAGATAATTACAAGATTACGATTGCTGGCATATACTATGAGCCATAAAAAGGTTTTAGTAAAGATATCGTCACAATTAATTAATATTTAATTTTATTTAAGTAAATAGTTAATTTTAATTAATCAAACAGTTACTTTTAATAGTTAATGTGATAATTAGTTAATTTGACAGATTACTTTAATTTGACATTTAACTAAACATGGCTGCACCAAGATTTGTTTAATAAATTTAATATAAAATAGCCAAAAAAGATAAATATATAAGAGTTTCCTTTATGCTTTTTTATATTGAAAATATATCTTAATAACTTTAAAATTGTTTTGGGGTTTCTGCCTGAGTATTTGCTTTAACTGTCGATGGAGATTTAAATTTAGTGTTCAAAATGGCTGCATTGATATCCTATGCCTTAAACACACGTGCTATATTGGAACTCACAATGTTTAATAATTTTTATTCTCTTATGTGTTAAGAATTGAGTGACTATTGTCTCTGTAACCTGGGAGTTCTCTAAATGAGCCCGTTCAGAAAATGTTTAAATGTTTCATGTCACGTGATTTTTGCATATGACAAAGTAATGTCCGCACAATTATATGGTAATCTAGATTAAATAACTAATTTTCAAATCTAGAGCCATTCTTCATTTGTGTCGAGTGTCAATTTCTTGCTACTGTTTCAGATAGGGTGGCTTAATGTTATCTAGGGGATATTTGCACTGCTGGTATGTTTATTTTTTTGCGATTCCTACCTGTTGAATGATTATGTGTGGAGATATAAAAAAAATTGACTAATGTACTGACCAATAAATCTAGCATAGCCTTTTGAGTAGAATGATAAAACCTTGATATAGTAAGAAATTAAATGTCATGGAAACAAAATCACAGCATGCAATATTGAATGTGTGGAAACAACAAAGTCATTGGCTATGTCTGTATTGTTCAATAATGCAATATTTCATTACTTTTTCAACATTAGCTTAAAGGAATCTACCTTTGCCTTCAAGCTTGCCGAAAAGGGATTTTTCTTTATTGAGATTCTTTTCCGTGAATAAAACAATAAAAAACACCATGTAAGAGCAACATTAAAATCTGATGCAATCCGAAACGGATATATTTCCTTAACTCTTCCTATATTATCTACTGTGCATATTCACTCTAATTATAAATAAAAATTCTTTAATGAAAAATCTATGAAAAATTAATAAGAAGTTTGATCAAAAATTTAAATGCATCTTTTAACTCCAATAGCACTAAATTATCTACAATAACTTCCTGATATTGTACGGCATTTAGAATATAGAAGAACATCGTAGAGTTATCCTACTATGCCTTGTTCTAACAGGGAACTCTTGTTTTTAGGAGTGGCAAATATATGCTTCATATTAGACCCGGTGAACTTTCAGATTACATGCTTTTATTTATCAATAATTTCTGAATCTTTAATATTAGTAATCAAATACCTAGAATATATATTAATTCTGAAGATTATTTTATTTCCACAATGTTGTAAACTTATCCTCAACAATTCTGAAGCATCCCAGAGATTGAACTTTCCAGAGGCTATCACTAAACTAGAAATATTTATATGCATTAGTCGCTCTGTTTTGGAAGAACCAATCACAATCTCTAAAGAAAATTCCCTAACTACTTTAAATCCGTCTTATATTAAACGCTTAGTTTCCATCTTAAATTATGTTGATAATAAATAAAAACGTGAGAAAAAGTCTTTGCGATTTCTGGCTTTGTTTTCTCAGAAATCTTAATCATAGTTTCCGACCTTCGATTCGGATGATTGAATTTGAAATTTAGATAATTCTTGCTCCTTGAAGATCTTTTCCATTGCTGAAACCATTGTCAACTGATTTCATGAAGGAAGTCATAAAATACCTAAGTGATCTGAGAGATAAATCGCGTCTAAAGTAGGGTTAAGAACTCCATAGAATTTGATGTTAAAAATCCTTTCATATCATTTACAATGTTTTGGATTTATTCATTTTGAAATCATCATTAAAATTTTATATTTGTCATTATTCACTAAAATATGATTAAATTTTCTTCAAGAAAGAATTTATTTTTATGATGGGTTAATAGTATTTCGAAAAAGTTAGTTTAGGAAACTATTAATAACAAGAGTATAATATGAACTAAAACGGATAAAAATTACATGAGCCCAAGTTTCGAAATAAAATATTGACAAAAACTAAAATACCATAACATTAAAAATTATTCGCAATTAATTTAATATGACTAAAATATTTTGAAATATGGAAATATAAATATCTAAATCGAATGTACTTTCGAAACATTGAGAAATCCTTGAAGATAGCTAGTTGATAACCACATTAATTAATTTAAAACTGTAATTTAAACAAGCCCCTTTCCTTCAAATAATTAATTTCTAGGGAAATCATCTTTCAGAGGAGCTGGAACTTTAAAATTAGTCTTTGAGATTATACTACGAAAGCTTCTATACAAAGCATCTATTAAAATTTCCTTAAAACAGTGGTTTATAATAGTTTCGTAAACAAGAATCTTATATGCTTCCTTTTAACTTATTACTTAGTTTCGTAAACTGTATATAAATATTACAATTTTTAACTTCTGTTTTTGAAATGGCATTCTCTGTGAAGCAAGTTGTAAAAAATAAATTGATGAGATCACAGAGTTTCACAGCTTTGAAGAAAATACATTGACCAGCAACATTAACTTCTTTAAAAAATTCCTTATTCAAAATTACATTTTCATCACGTGTATGGATATTGTATTCTTGTATCTTCCAACCCAGACAAAAGATTTTAATATGTATTGAGAAACGGTTATTTTTTGTGTCCACTAATTGGTGGATGAATGCATTATGTTTTAAACATGAAAATGTATTGATTGGTTTGGTTTATTGGCACAAGGGCCAATTTGGCGATACTACGCCAAACGCTCGAAAAATTTATTGAATATGTTTTTACACTTTTTTCACAACAATTACAAAGGCCAAATGGGAATACATTTTTACAGTTTTTCCACAGGAATTACAGAGGCCAAATGTGCATTAGGGTGGGGCGAAAAAATCAAAACTTGTCCTGTGAAATAGCACTATGTGGCAAAAATTGTCTATTCACTAACTTACCACTGCGGAATTTTTACATTTCATGTTTCTTCCCCGAAAGAGCTTCTAAGTTTTGCTTTTTATACAAATTTTCTTATATTACTTCAATATAGCGAAAAAATCAAAAGTTGTACTATCAAATAGCACTAGGTGGCAAAAGTTGTCTATTGACATACATATCTCTGTTGAATTTTTTCAGAATTTTTGCCCTTCATCTTTATTCCCCGCAAGAGCCTCAAAATTTTACATTTTATATAAAAGAAAATCGCATATTTATCATTAATTTGGCGGTAATTATTTCTTAATGCGTTAGTTAATCACTCACCTAGTTACCGAAAATAAACCATTCCCTTTAATTATGAACTATTAGTTATGCCATCAAATACTAATTAATTTTTTTATGACTATTATAAGTGTATACGACTCTTTGCTGGTTTATAGAAACCACCTAGAACTAACCTCGTGGAGGTGGTTGCATATTGAGTTCCGTCCGCGGCCATCCCAACCACCCTACCTTGGGGCATTACTTGCATCTACTTATCAATTATACCAGGTTTATAACCTGCCTTAGTCTCCGAAGTCGTCATGCTTGTCCTGTTTACGATTCTTGCAGTGACGTAGCCATCTCGGGCAGAACTTCCATATACTTTACTAGAAGCCTGTGTCTGCTTTCACAGACATTTCCACTGCCTTGGTGTGACAGAAAAAGTCACAAACAAGTGGAAGAAGGGGCGAAATTTCTTCTATGCAAACACGCAAGTCTTCTGATAGATGTCGTTTCAAGTGTAGTTCTGTTACTGTGCATTGTTGCCAGTTCCCATCCCGCCAGTTCTACTGTTTCCGCTGAAACTTTCGAATTTTATACCCGCGCTGACATTTCTTGGGAAATTTCACTCTTAAAAGGACTTATCAAAACCAATTTAATCAGAAATAATTTCAGCCAAAATCATATTATAAAATGTCTGAAAAATTTTATGAAAAGTAAAATTTTTAGGATCTTTAGGTGAAATTCAAAAATTCTGAAAAATTCAGCAGTGCTATGCAAGTCAACATACAGCTTTTTCCACTTTGTGGCATTTCATAGGACAAATTCTGATATTTTCTCAATATTGACAAAATATCTGAAAATTTGTATAAAAAGTAAAACTTTGAGGCTCTTACGTGGAATGAAGATGAAATGAAAAAATTCTGAAAAATTTCAACATTGATATGCTAGTTGATAGACAACATTTTCCATCTAGTGCTATTTGATAGGACAACTGATATTTTCTCTCCACCCTAATGTGCATTTGTTAAGAAATCGATCTTTCTCAATTTTCAGTAATAAAATCCGTTAATGATCAATTAAAATTAAAACTTCAAAAAATAAATTAAACCAAAAATTGATGAAGAAACAGAGAATTTAAACAAATTCGCATTTTATACATGTATTAGTAAGAAATGGACACTTTTATCTTGAATATCATTGTATTTTTTAAAAGTATTTTCTTATTCTAAACGGCCATAGGAAATAATACAGAAATTTAATCATATACTAAATAATTAAATGTTCCGAACATAAATAAAATATAATAATAATGTGGAATGAAATCAATCCTTTTCTGTGTGTAATTATAAATAACAGTTGATATGATTTTTTTCAGGAATGCAGTTGCGATTCTAATGATGAGTGTCTATTAATCTAATCATGCATTTTATCACATATCATTAGCATATTTCATTCATTAATCCTTTGATAATGCTAATAATTTAATAATGCCAATATGGTATTCAACAGATTAAATCTAATTTTCGTCCAACAAAAATTATAAGATTTCCTTTCCGTAAATAGGTCAAAAACATGCATAGCTATGATTCCATCATTATCCAATTGGAGTTTCAAGTATAAAGGTAAAAACTCAAATTGGCTTTTATCTTTATTCCTGGTGCATATCAGTAACCCATAAAATATCGCAAAACTGTTTTAAAATGTATGTCGATAGAGCAAATTAAGGAAGAAAATGCATTCTGCAGTTTTCATTTAACCCATCTTTGAGTGCCTGCCCATCAAACCAGACACGGTTTAAAGATACTATGCAGTCAAACAGCACACATTAAGCAATGCGACATAAAGTCTCCTTTCTATAGTAACTTCCAGTTGCTTGCAGGACGTAGATAGATGAAGTAGAAGGAAAATATGTTAAACAAAGTTACGTAAAATGGAAAATTATATTAGAATTTTTCTGTAATTTCTGTTTTAAGTATCAGATATTAGAAAATAGTGTTAGGTCATACAAAAGGTCGTGAATTAAGGTGTTTTATTTGCCATATTTAGAAACAAACTAAAAACTGATCACAGATAATGCTTTAGATCAACTACTGTGTTTTAAATAAAGACCTTTAATGATTAAATGTAGCATATAGATAAAGGACATTCCACAGAAACTCGGAAAAGTTATATCAATATGAAAATTAAAATAAAATTGTTCTTCTTTTAAACTTATCTTTGTAAATATAAAAGCGAGGCAGAGTTATTTAAGAAGTATGTAAGAATGGCTCGAGTTAGAGTACAATAATACAAAACATAATCACTAAAAAAGAAAACTATATCTTACACAAATGTTTACGAAATTATACAAAGAACTTCAAATGTGTTGAAATCCAAAGAAATTGCAATGAATTCGAAGTAGATATCTAAAACACTGTCACAAGTTTTTCTGAAATAAAATTCAAGACGAATGGTAAAATATAACGGCTATGTATTGCTTTGAAATGAAATAAAATGCCGAAAACGGGAGCGTGAATCGCAATTTAATACATATTTACCTCGAGAAAACCTACAAGCACAAATAACAGATCGATGGAAATGGAGTTTTCTTTTCAGGATATATACGAAAATTTCTCCGCAGCATTCTGTCACAGCCACGACTTCCGCGAAAAAAAGTGATGTGACATCCACTTCACCCATCCACGTCGTCGATTATTCAATCAAAGAAGCGAACCTATTCCGAGAACGAGATACAACAGAAATCACTCTCCACCGGAAAGTTTTTGCCCTTATGTCAAAAACAGCTCTTATAAGGGAATTGTTACATTGCTTCTTATACCTGCTTTTCTTGTAGATTTCACTCCAAAAGTGATTGTTTAGGTGCTTATTTAATAAACGTTTCAAAAATTATGTAAAAAATGCGTCATACAAAAAAATTAATTGAAAAGCATATAAAGTAGTAATGTAGAAAAAATAAAACGCAGAAAACTCTTCCTAAATCGTTGAAATATTGGTTTCAAATTCCAATTGTTTAATTCACCATAAAGTGAGCAAAGACATATCTTCATTATATTTTCTTTGAGATTTTGGAGCATTCTTACGAAACTTTTCCTTTATTCCATGTGATTATTCCATTTATTCCACGTGATTATTCCATTTATTCCATTTTCAATAATGATGGAATTAAACAATTTGAATTTTAAAAAAATTATGAATTTTTTTAAAGTAGTACTAATTATGAATTTATGGTAATATAAAAGTCATAAACGCAACAAATTTTAGAGAGAAAAAAATGTATCATCTTTAATCAACAAGGTATTCTTATTTTCTTCAAAAGTTTGTTTGTTATTTTTATATGATCTGGTTTAGGTCATGTTGATGTAAATGAAATGAGGAAAATCACAAGATCTTTTGTTTCAATGCACAATTGAATTCTAAGTATTTTATTTCATTTCATGTTACATTACTTTTGCTTCTCAGAACATTTTGACAGAAAACGAAGGGTCTATTGACTGACTATTATCTGATAATCATTTTTTGTCTAACTACTTATTAATCTTAAAATAAAGCTTTGCGCAAACAAAAAAAAATCTTATATACAGTTATAAATGATTTTCCTGCTATAATTTAGACTCTTTGCCACAATTTAAAGTGAAAAAACCAATGTCTTAAAACGGTTTATATAGTCTTAGAAATGCAATTAAAATACAAAAATAGATACATGAATCGCATTTAAATATATATTTATCTCAAGAAACCATATGAACATAAACAAAAAATAGCTAGAAATTGATTTTTTCTTTACAGGGTGTATAATAAATCTTCTCTGAGTCATTCTGCCACAGTTACGACTTCGGCGAGAACGAAAATGTTGCGACATACTTCAACTATCCGCAATGCTGATTATTCAATCAAATTAGCGAGGATATCCCGATACAACGGAAATACCGCAATTTCTTTATCCGTATATCAAAATCAGTATTTATAAAGGAATTATTACATTGCTTCTGAAATTTCTGGAATTTAGAAGGAATTTCAAAAAGCCAATTTTTCAGCAGAGTTAGACGCTTACATAGAAAAAATTCTATCGATGCTGTAAAAATTATGGATTCTCTTGATATGGAAATGTAACAGTATATAGAAAGTAAACAATAATATTTTTCGGAAATTTCCTAGTCACATCTTTTGATTCAATCTTGATTCAAAAATTTATTTTTGTTTTATTTTTATGTGAAATCAAACAAAAGTATTTTATTTTTTCCATTAATATTACCGGATACTTCTAGATAAGAGTAAAACCAAAACGACTGAAGATGAGGATACTGTGTCATTCTTTTAAGAATGTCATCATGAAAGCAAACTCTGATATATATCATAGTCATGTTATTTTTCGTGTGAATAAAGGGTAATTATTTTCGAAATTAAACTGTATATAGCTGTAAGTACCAAATATGCTTGCAACTGACCAAATTATGCTTACTGATCAATTGCAATTTATAACTTTTCCCATGTACAGTTAATTGTTAATAAAATAATAGAATATTGTATAATTGATTGATTGTAAATTAGAGATAAATTTAAACGGTTACGTAATAGAGATTTTAAAAGCTCATGCTAAGAACAACCGTTCGTTAGTATTTATCCATTGCTTACAATTTGATAAATTAAACATCAATTTAGTAATATTTTCAGACAACTTACCGGTGAATATTATAGTATAAACTATTTACAATATTGAAAAATTTAAGCAAAACAGTTGACCAAAATTAGTTTATAAATATTTCTCTTCATTTGAAAATTACCTAGTAATATAGCACAGCAATTGAAAGGCAATAGTAGTAGAATAGTGAATCTAAGAATAATATTATTATTGTACTGTGAATCTAAGAATAATATTATT
>BGPR01043508.1:0-12920 GCA_013235015.1 Araneus ventricosus | reverse complement strand
TGGATGTAAAATGTTCCAATACATTATAACGGCTTTCCATCTGCAGCTATTACTTTTTTATCGAACTCAGTTACTTTAGAGATGAATAAATAACATCTTTCAATTAGATTGGATGCTCTTTCATTTACTTACAGCATCAACATTCGAAAAAAAAAAGTTAGGTCTTCAAGAGCGAAATTTCGGCTTGATAAACTGAAACTTGCTAATTTTTAAAATGAACCAAGGCATATTTCAATGGATTGTTAATTTATACTTTCATTTCGAACGCTATTTCTTGTTTTTGTTTGAGATATATTTTATTTTTTTTGTATTTGGAGGGATAACGATGTTCTGTCACTGTTTTGATTTCAGTTGTCCTGATTTCCTGCAAAAAGTGCAGAATTTACCATTTTTTTATTTGCGCTTTTAAATGTGCCTTTATTTTGAAAGCTTCAGGCGTTTTCGATCCTAGATCTTGCTTTACTTATGACGATTATATTCATCTGTAATTTTGTTTGTAATCAGTTCAAAAGTTAATTCATCCATTCCGACATTTCTAAAGGAGCCATTATCAAAAGTGTAACGGGCCCTAGGAATCAAATTTAAAAAATTCACCGATTGGTCGTCTTTTATTTGATCTCAAATGCTAATGGGTTTGCTATTAATTCAAACATATGATCCATGTAGTTTCGTTTATGTTACATGTTCTCGACATTTTGTAGACATATAAATTTCTTAGCACGAATAGTTTGCTAAATAAGTTACTTCTTTCAGGGCAACTTTGAGCTTATCAATGCCACTTTTCTCTAAGAATTTCATAATACGAATTGAAACTTGCTAATCTTCAAAACAAAGATTTATCGTTGCTCAGTTAGTCCTCTCACTTCAACTGTTTGAAACGGAGATCGTCTACTATAAAGTCAAATAAATCCTATAGCAATTATATCCTATTTACATTTTTGAATTTCCAAATTGAATAAATGTTAGGACATATTTGAGGATTAGTTTCTTGAGAGTTGACATAGTTTTCTTCAAACTAGAGTTTTCGGATATAAAATGGGTTTGTATCGTTCTTTGTTGCCCTAGTTGAAAAAGTTTATGATTACCTATATAGATTTACAATTCCGGTTTCATAATCTGCTAAATTAAAATTTAATTTTTTTTGTAGAAAGTTCTTTGAATAAGTCTAAGTGAAAGTACCTTTGAATTTTTTTCTACCCAACTTTGGTGAAATATTATACAGCAAAATAAAAGAGGCTGATTTAAATATCCCTTAATAATGCTAATTTATAAATGAACATTTGATTTTCATTCTGCGTATAAAAGTTCAATTACTTTCATTACTTTGAAGGTTCTTTTAACAAAAAGTTTTGTTTATTTCTTTTTTATAATAATTTTCTCATTTATATGAATATCATCAGTGATATTTACAAGTTAATTGATGATAATCGTTCTACTCAATTATTCGTTCAAAAATGTTTAATATAACGCTTTTAAATAACTTGTTTCATTTCAAAAAATTAAAAAAAAGAAAACCTTGTCGATGTGAAGTTTTTCTGTAGCAGTAAGTAGTGATTTTTTTTTTTTTTTGGCTATATATAACAGTTTTACTTAAATCAATGTTTGTACAGATGGTTTTTTTCAATTCATTTTATACAACAAACAAAACTAATAACATCAGTTCATAAATCTTTTATATAATAAATATTTCGATATAAAAGGACATTTCTTCGTTTCCCAGACATCAAAGATTCATGTAATTACATGTTTCACTCTTTCATCGAAAGAAAAACGAAATCGATTCCCTAATTACACAAACAGGGAAAATGGTATTCCAGGAAATATATTTGATTACCTAAACCACGGAAGTATTAAGATTAGATATGGAGGAATGCTTGATCATGTATTTTACACACTATCACGCACAGCCAATCAGTAATTTCGAAAGAGATTAAAACTGCCTAATGAACTACGGAATTCCTTCGTATAATTTAATTTAGGCTTCGGGTACGTCTAAAGTTTTAATATGTCTTATTTGAATCTTTTTTAAACAACCATTTTCGATTAATTTTATTTTCAAATTTGAAACAAGGTAGAAATTGATTTATTGAAGTTATAGTTAGTTTAATCATATTACTTTTTTATCATATCGAACAATGTTTTAGTATTGCATTTTATATATTTATTTATAAAATTTGAAATTGAAAATTTGACATTTACAATACGATGAAGCAAAACTTAAGAGAAGGATAAATCGGTATTCAAAATTGGATATTTCTATTATGAAAGTCTACTTTAAAATATTACCTATTTATAACGTTTGTACATTATATTTTATTGTAATCATACATCTGCTGAATTCTTTCGAAACCAGCATTACAGTTTTCTTAACATCAATTTTTAATCATCAATGCAGACTTCAAAAGCCGTTTCTACCTTTAACCCTCTAACGCCAGGCAAGACCCGGGCAGTACCAGACGGTCTAAATATTCCCCTTTAAAGAAGAGAATGGGATCTGGGAGACGATTAATGGCTTCTTTGGGCGGGTTTTGCGATCAGCAGGAGATAAGCGCAGAGGGATCCCAATTTTCTAACCTTACAAACCCTCAGCCCATTTCCGGTGCATATGGAGGAATTATGTAAGGGGTGGGTGGTGTGTTCCCTGGGTTGGAAAGAGTCCAATTCCTTCTCCTTCTCCCAAAATTTCAGTTTTAAAACTAGAGGATATGTCGCCTCAGACTTAAAGGGAGTTAATTATGCAGATGATGATGAATGTTCTGTTTTAATACATCAGACTCGCACAAGTAATCAAGATTTCTATCTGATAATTACTAACAACCGATACTTTTTTAATCAATATGTTATCATAATCACTCAATGATACGGTTTGAAGGAAATTCAAAATTGGCTTCTAGAAAGCACTTTGATGCATACAGTGAGCACCTTTAAATAAATGAAATGCTAATTGATATGTAAATATTTTACTACTTTTTCTCTTCTACAGAGAATTTGACGTCTGAGTCACTATAATTTCGGGAAAGAAGTATTTCACATTTTCAAATGGAAACTGCACTTAAATAACTTTTAAATTGTTTTCATTTTGAAAGAAGTTCGATACGTTAAAGTTTGGAAAGAAAACAAAGATGAAACTTAATCCAAAATTGGTGCCACGCCTCCTGCAACAAATGTGAGTTATGGAATTTTTTCTAAAGCACTTTTATTTTCTTCTTTAGATAGAACTTCGTTTTAACGCAACTCAGGTCTTGACTAAAACAAGACTTCAAAAGTTCAAAATTAACAGGATCTATTATACAATATTGAGACGTAATTTCTCTCAGAATTTTGAAAGCAAATTAATGAATTTCTTATATTGTTCTGGGTATATATATTTTCATTCTCTATGAAACAAAGATCTGTAACTCATCTAAAAAGTTGCTTTTCAGAATTTTATTTTTAGATGCAGATTTCAAACAAACATAAAAATTATCGATACTATGCATTATGAACCATAGAAACTGTTTTCGTAAAACTGTTAACGCTAAATTTTACAAAATACATTTTCATACCAAACCATCAATTCTATAATTTTCTGTTCATCACATATATACATTTCTTTAGAATGTTAATTTACCCTACAAAGCTTATGTCGTGCCTCCAACCAAGAGTAAATAATTTATTAGAACATTAAACTTAAAACCACTTTATACAGAGTTGACCCACACTTATCGCTAGCCAATAACTAATATCTAAGCCATCAAAGATAGACATATATAATTCTAAGTGAAAAAATGTTTTCAATTGGGGAAGATTATATTTTATATTTTGAGTCAGCCGTCGTTTCAAAGTTAAGAATTCTCATTTTATATACGGTGCTCCGGTCCCATAAGTCATATGAAATATTTTTCACACACAAACATTTTAAACAAAAAAAGTTTCACTCTTCTGTCACAAAACTTGATCGAGTTATTGAACTTTGAACATCACTGAGTTAGACCCGCGGCACTATTTCATTAACCCTCGAAAACGAGTCCACCAATCAGTGCATGGCACATTTACTCGTCAGAAGCCCTTGATTGGTTTTAAGAATATGAATTAAAGCTCCACCAACGGGTGGTTTTAGTCGCAAGAAGTGGAACTATTTTATACCCAAATGTTGGTATCGAATATATATATTTTTTAATATTACTGGGACCGGTTGTCATATAAAAAAATAAATTCGTAATATTTTCGAGAGTAATTAGTGAACTCAAAAACGTAATCTTTCCCCTTCATTTAAAAACATTTTCGAATTAAATATTGTCTCTAATCTAATAATCTAAACTATATGTTCGAAATTAATATTAGACCCGATGTGGACACCATAGCTATAATAATGATACTAATGCAGCAATTGTTTACTATAAGGCTACTATGAAATGTAAAAAACCAACCACTATTTTCGCGATTTTCATGTTTCTTTATCTAAAAAATTTAAATAGATGTGTACTTAGCTGTGTAAATTTATTGAATCTAAAACTCCGAAACAAATATTAATGCATTAACAAATTTTGCATATTTACAAATTGGAATTTTTTATTGTTTATATAAACATTTATATTTCAAAATAACCGCATTTGGCGACGGTTCAAATTATATTGCTGCATCTATTTTATTAATAAATTTTAAAATAGCAGCCTAGATTTTTCGTTATTTTGTACATAGAAATATATCTAAATTTTAAAAAGAATTCTAGATTTGGTTTCTTTTGAGTCTCTAAGTGGATATTTCAGATTCTAATTAAATGGGCCGTTAGGTTTATTTAATTATTAACTTCTGTAAGTTTATTTTACAATATTGAAAATTTTGGAGAGATGAAAGTTATTATAAGATTTTTCAACTCCACATTTCTGATAGAAGATCTTTGTTATTGGTATTTTACAGGATCAATACTTATTCTCAGTCCAATCAGTTAAATTGACTACAGTTTAGTTTTATTCTTAATTTGTAGCAGCAAGTGCAGCGGAAAACACCAAATCCTATGTGCTTTTCACTCGTGTATGAGGCGCTGAAGTTTTGCTTTGGTACTATATTTTAAACGTATATTAGAGTGTACCCATTTTGTGAAGATCAAAACTGGAGACCGGCATTGTAATAGATCTTGTATATCTATTTTGTAAGATTTTAAGTAACAATTAAACTTATTACTTAGTAAATGAAGTAAAATTTAATTTATACTTCTGAATTCTTCGTTGTTACTTTTTTCCAAAAACAAATATTTTATCTCTGTTTAATCAACATTATTCATTGAATATTTCAGCTAACTGGAAAATGAGATATTATTTTATAATATTAAGCACTATTCTTAATGTATTGTGCTTTATCTAAATGAGCAATTGACTAGTACCAAGTGATGTAACTACCCAAAGCGAACGTTTTGTATTCTCATTAAAGAAGGATTATACTACAAACTTCTCACACCGATTTACTACAAACAATTTTAGAGCTGGACAGAATTAATATATTTTTGAAAAAAATTAGTATTTTCCAACAAATTTATATCGCTCAAGAACTCTTGAAGATCATGTTTCTTGATCAAAATACATGAAAATAATTTGGTGAAAATCTATTTGACATCTGAAAGATAATAATTTAATTGCAAGAAAATTCTTATTAATTTTGGCATACTCTAGAATATCTAATTTAGCTTCCTATTTTTTTTTTGCTGTTTTACATTTCCAAGAAATCAAAGCCAAATAGTTTCTCCATTTATTCAAAAAAATGTACCATTGTTCAGATCATTATTAAATCTTTCGATGCTAGTTTTCTGAAAAAGTATATCTTTGAAATTTGCAGATTTTTATTCTTTCGACCAACCAAACCTCTCTGCCAACTTTTCAGGAATAAAATGGTCAAATATTCTGTAAGATAGAGTTAATTGTCCCTGGAATGTAAATTTGCCCTGTACGACATGTATTCTGCTGTTCCAAGAACTCTTAACTTGAGTGTTATCATACATGAACAAATAACCCGTATAGACAGTAACTTCTAAATTTTTATACAGCAATCTTTTTTTATTTTGTATGCTATTTACTCATAATTATATGTTTTCTTATCAATCGTATTTTTTTAATTAATAGCATGTAAAAATACATGGAAAAGTTGCTTTGCCATTGTCTTAAAGTTATTATACATCTGTAGCATGAATCTGCTTTTGTTTTCTGGAACATTAGTTCTGTTTTAGGAAACATAGTGTAGGTAAAATGGCTAAATTTTTTAAAGAGAAGTAACCCAAATTTCTCGTGTTATCGAAGCTGCCAATTGAATTTACAAATCTCTGGAAATTTATATAGATTAATTTTAAAGTAGTTATACATTTGCATTACTAAGACAACGGTTTCATTCACGTTTAAATATTATAAATTTTTTTTTAGAATTTTTGCAACTTGTTCTTTAAGATTTTAGGATTTCAGTACAATACTGTGATGATTCATTAAATATCAGAACATTTTAAATATTTATTTGCATAATTATAATAAAAAAGCATATATACCATTATTGGAATGATATTATCAAATAATTCAAGATTATCAGGAAAACATATGTCCTTTCTTTTTATGAGCAAAATATTTAAAATCGGTATCTTAAGTTTAATTTCAGAATATTATATATTCAACGTCAAAAGAAACTTCGTTTTAAATATATTATTATTAAATATATTTATATTCACATGAAAAAAAGTAAAAGTCTAAGGAATTCGACTTGTTTTCTTTCTGCAGTATTTAAGCTCAAATTATGTGATTCCTTGAACAAACTTTATTATCTATCGAAAATTATTGTATTTTTATTTGATCTTTAGAAGTTTAATTATGTTAATTTTTATTAAAATATCTTAAGTTTTTAGGAAGATTTTCAAGCATGTTCATTTTATCTTTACTTTCCCATATAACATGCATTTATTAGTTAAGAATATTTGTTTCATATTAATATATAACTCTTAGATAGATCTACTTTTATAAAGTATGACTCATTTTTAATGTAGTTTACTTCATTTAAATTAAAATTACATCACATCAAACACTTCATACAAATAACATGTGAAATACTATATATATAAATTTATCAAATATTTAAATAAAGAAATAAATACATTGAAGCTAAAAATAAAAAATGTAGTGTAATTGATTAAATTGGTTTGTCAACATAAATTCACTTGTGACTTTTTTATGGAATATAAATATTCAAGTATGCATTATCCTCCTCTTTATATTTTACATGGAGGAAGAGTGAATGTTTTCTGCTATTTACCATTTTATTCAAATGTTAAATAAATTATTAAAAAATCAATTTTCTTTCTTTCAAAAGTACTCACTATTTATGGAAAATTTGCTTATTAGGGGTAGTTTATTTTATCTGGCTGAAATCTCAAAATAATGATGTTAAATTTTCCCAATTTAAATTCCACACTGTAATATTCACTGAGGGTCATTGGCCTTAAACACTAAAATAAACTAAATTTATTTAAATTTTAATTTTATAACTACTGAATAGCTTCTTCTATATATCATAGATGCCTGAAATCCTTTATATCCTTAAATGCATGTTAAAAGTATTGCGTAGGAAGCAAACAACTAGAATCCTTTTTTAACACGATATATCAAATACATTTCTGTGTCAACTCACAATATTTCTTTTAATTGTTTTCTGAAATAATTAAATTTGAAGAGAGAAAATAAATAACGAATTGAACTGATAAACACACTAAAATCGAGGTCATTAACAAATTATTGTTCAAAATACGCTAAAAGTAACTGAGATAAATTCAAGTTTGAAAGTTCATATATTCATTATATTGATTAGATATTATCGAGTTTATAAGCTCTTTTTAGCTAATGAATAATCAAATTACAAAATTAGAAAAATGACGATTTCAAAATGACCAAGCATCCAAGGCAAAACAAAACGATATGATTAGAGCAATGCAGAAAAACTCCAATTGGCGATCTTTATTTTCTTGATACAGGGTAAACTTTTAAATATTTATTTTGCAGCAAAACAAGATTTTACAAAAGTTTATAAGATTATTACTAATTTAATATTAGCTGCATTTTTATTTATTTTATAGCAAGAATTTTCATTTTGAGAATCTCGTTAATTCAACAATTTATTTCTAAAATTGAATTTGCCTTTAAGTTACAGTCAATCAAGTCAACAAATCTGTTTGCCATTATATTCAGGGTTTTTTTTTATCCCGTAAAATCTCTCTTTATCTTAGATTCACACTTTTTTGCCTTTAATAAAGGTACAAAATTCAAGCTTCTAGTCTTCGAAATTCAGGAAGTAAAACTCTGTGATTTGCACTATGAGACCATCCTCTTGAATGGGTGTCCTTACACCTTGAAGTTTGAAGAATCTCGTTAATTTAACAATTTATTTCCTAAGTGATTTGCCTTTAAGTTACAGTCAAATCGGTCAAATCTGTTTACCATTATATTCGGTTTTTTTTTTTATCCCGTAAAATCTACTTTATCTTAGATTCACACTTTTTTGCCTTTGTAATAAAGGTACAAATTCAAACTTCTAGTCTTCAGAAGGCTGAAGCTACACTTGACTCTGGTGCGCTATGAGACCATCTTGAATGAATTGTCCTTACACCTTGAAGTTTGAAGAATCAGGTAAGAAATTAGACGTTCTCTGGTCAACAATAAACCAAAATAAGCATGATTTCAAAATTCTATTTTCTTATAATATAGTTCATTGTAAGAATAAAACAGGATGCCATTTTAACTGTCTTAGTGCCATCAATGATTATCAGCACATTCCAACCTTTCGTCAGTGCTATAATCACAGGGTCACCCCTAACTGTGAGCAAGTGCAAGTCTTGAAAGTGTGGGACCTCTAGTGGTTTCCTTGCTCACACCACTCACACTAGGTTAGCATTGGCTTTTTATCTAGTCTCCTCTGATGTACGCGAGGGGCACGTTGATCTAAATAGTTGAGTTGCCTTCATTTTGTATTTTTATTTCCTTAATGTTCCTGAATAGCTTCTTTTTTATACCTTCAAAAGTTCGTAAGCCTGTATCCCAGCCCTAATTCAATTTATATTGGTTCGTTATTGTCAATATATTGTATAAAATTTCCAGGTAAATCGCTCTCAACGACAACAGTTGTCATTACTAGACCTTTTGGAAAAGCAAACTCAACTCAATCCTGGTGTGGAGATTCTGTTAGTTATTGAGAATACAAAAAGTTATTTAAAAGAGCAACTACCAACTTCGTTTGTGAATAGTTTGATAACTTTTCCCTTATGACTAAGCAAAAATATTAAATTTAATCTCCTGAATGAGCTGCTCCCAGACATGTTGGCATTTTCATTGCATCGGTTCAAAAGCATTTCTATCGTTGGCGTGATAAAATAAAAATTTGAAGTAAATGACAATATAAATAACATGTATCTTTCTGTGTTTATTTTTCATGCAGTAAAAATACGTATTCAAAATCTAAAACTATCATGTCCCCTGGAATATACTATTGAAGTTGTATATAAGACGAAAGGATGAAACACACGAAAAAATTCTATTTACAATCAGTGAAACTATGCATCTACAAAAAACAATTCTACGATCACGAACAAAAGTATTTAGCATCACATCAAAATCTTCAGTAAAATTTAAGAACTTACAATTTCACTCAAAAGAAAAGAAAGTAGCAAGTAAATAAACATGAGAATATTATTGCAGACGATTCTAAAACAAGAAAGTTATAAAACTTTGTTTTGAGAATCATTGAGAACTATAATTGGAATCTCTTTTCTTCTCCCTTAATATTGAGTATGATAATACACAATGTAATCAGGATAAGTGGAAAAAATTTCAAATGTCCAAACCAAAATGCAAGACGACATTCATGAAATATATTGACAAAATGCCTATTTCTTAACCATAGTTTGATTCTAATGTACAGTCGGTAAAAATGTTAGGAAAAAGAGTTTCACCTGGTATTTTAGTAAAAACAAATGAGCAGTTATGAAAGATAAAACTTTATACTTAGAAGCACTTTAAATAATAACAGTCTTTACGATTTGTGACACAGAAAATAGGTCAATTTCTCTTTTGCTGATGGCAATTATCGGTTTGTTTACAAAACAAAACCGGTAGCCTTCGCCATGTTAGGCATAACTTCATAGTCATGGCCTGTTTCTATATTCGTTCTGTTTTATAGAAAAAAACTTTTTCCCGGAAATAAACGAGTTAAAAATGAAGAATTCACAATATTTCTTACAATAAAATGAAATTTTGGATGAAATTATTCAAAAGACATCAGTTAAAAATGAAGCCTATTGGCTTAAGCGAACCAGAGAATGTTTAGATCAATGTCAAAATAGTTTAAGACAGCCAAGATAAAATCGTGTCAATTCACAAATTGAGGTTAACCCCAGAGAAAGAGAAACACACAACTTACTATTGTGAACGTGTACATTGGCCACTTTTCTGCTATACGCACACAAATTGGCGCCTTTTTTGTCTTTGCGAATTTTCTTGGTGCTCTGAATTGACAATTTGGATCTAGAAGCGTCGGAAAAGTCACAGTATACGTATAATAAAGGGCAGATGCTCTGCACGGGATCAGCTAGTTAATTTTTTAAGCAACTTGTAAAAGAAACTTTTTCTACCGTACTGAGTGATTGTGTGAAATGCATTAAACTGTTAGAATCTCCTTATTCTAAGGAAGCAAATGTAGAGCGAAACATGAACATAGTTTTGTACATATCCTCTGTGGAGCGATGCGAACACAAATCGTAAGAAGGAAATACTTCTTGCTCACAATTGTAGATGATAACCCTCGATGCTTCATGATATATCTTCTGTCGTGGAAAAAATAGAACATCTTTTTTGAATTGAAGGAAAATGTTGAGATGATGTGAAACAAGTTTCGATGAATGCTTAGAATTCTTAGAAGCGACAACGAAGGAGAATGCATTTGAAACGAAATCGAAACTTTTCTGAAGGGTAAAGGAATTGTGCCCAACATTACCTCCCGAAAAAAACAGTAATATGACGCCTTACAAACTATGAACATTTCGTAAACCAGACTTATTCCATATTAGAGTTTTTGGATTTCATTTAATGTTATGTTTAGAAACATAAACGCGGAGAACTAGATGATAAAACAGTTGAGGGAGTATTCTTGTTATGATAACAGACCTAAAGCATGCAGAATTTATTTATGGGAAAATATTATCATAAGAAGAATGGTGGTATTCGTTGAAAATTCTCTTCTATATGCTAGGAAACTAGCAAAGGATCTTCACAATCAGGCAGAAACAGCAAAACAACTGGCTGAATTAGAATTGGAACATGAAGAAAATCAGACAGCAGATTAAAAGGTATCGAATGAAAGGGTGGAAATAAATCTATGTGAGGACGAAGATAATAGTTTACAAATACAGTCTTATCAGCATAGAAAATCAAAAGGGGAAAAAATATTTCTCCTGAGAGATTCGCATTTAAGGCAAAGCCGGGAATAATTAATGTATCCAAAAGTTGGAATGATGGCTTAAAGGTGGAAAATACTTAAAAGATTCAAAAATGAATCGAAGTGACAAAAGAAGAAATGAAGTTCCTTCCAAATAATTAAACATGGTAATTAGTATGACCATCGTCAGAAAATAAAAAAAAATCACCGGAAGTAGGTGGTGATACCAAGCTAAATACGACTACAAATGCAACGCTGAGAAATGAAAAAACACTCTAGTCGAGAAAGACTTTTCATAAATGTTTGAACTGTGTAAAAAATTCAAATATGTTAAGGATCAAAAATGTCACGGCATTAAATATATTGGATGGGGTAGCTAGGATTAAATTAAAACATTTGAAGCAAGGTTAATGCCCAGAAATATAATTAATTAATATATATAATGAACAATTAATTAATTCTGGGTACTGAAATATTTTACACGATAATAAGAAATTCTAGCAATACTGATAATCGCCTACCTTTGCTGACCTGAAAACCCTAGCTACTTAATTAAAAGTGAATTTGCATACAGTGGTAGCACATTGCGCTATATTAATTGAAGAAGAACAAATTTATTAAAATTCAAATATTTTTTTATTAACAATTCTATGAATACTAAACTGCCAACAATTTTAAGATATGAATATAAAACTTGCAAATTTTACTGCTGATGCACACAACATCAAATATATGAAAATTCACAACTATAAAACAGAAAGTATATAAAAAAAAATAACATATCTTTTCTTTACCAAATTAGTAAATGCAAAAAAAAAGAAAACACTCTCATAACGGCCATTTGAAATTCGAATATATGAAGCGATAGATTAGTAGTCTCACAATGAATAATTTTTTATGCACTGAAAAATGAACCTTTCATTGACTTGAACTTTCGCACACTATATTTTACGCCATAAAATGGATTTAAATCAGTAGAAGCAAGGCATTTCTTGGTTTTTGCAACATCACTTGCGGCCAATATTAGCATGGGAAAATAAAGTTTTCCCCGATGTATTTTTTTTGTTGACTTTGGAAAAACTTTCTGGCTCACATATTTTGTTACACAAGTGGCGTCTCTCATTCACAAACAACAGAATCGTTGCAGATGGTGACACTCGCACAAAGCATTCATTTTCATCATGAACACACTACTTTCAATTTTTTGCAAGTCATCACTGCTGTTCGCAAAATGAAGAGCACAATATCGCCATTCCAAACGCAAGAAAAAAGCTTCAGTCCAGCATGAACACGAATAGTTCAAGACAAAGAAAAAAAATCAGTTTAAACATAAGCCGCCTGTTGATTTCTTATTAAAATTCAACATTTTAGTTCTTTTGTCGATATTTTAATCAACAGATTTTATCTACTGCTTGCATGCCTGAGAGGACGAGAACCGAAGGAATAAATCCCAACGGTCTCGGAGCCTCCAGGATGCGTGCTATCACTTC